>MQRL01334905.1:0-15330 GCA_001938525.1 Dugesia japonica
TATTTAATATTTATTTTCGCTTAAGATTTCTTTGAATACAACACAATTAACTGTTCCCATCCTTGTAGTTATAATATTTTCTTAAATAACGTCATCATTCAAAAATCTAAAGTTAATTTTCCTGATATTTTATCATTTGTAAATTTGGAAATATATTCACTGGATTTATATTTTTCATTTAAAAATTTGAAATTAGAATTGAATTACATTTATCCTTTACAATCTGGAAACACAGATCTCAGAATGGTATGTACACATTTTTATTGGATTGTAAAATGGAACAATTGTACAAAACAACTGAATAATGGAAAATGGTCAATAATGCTTTACAGTAATGATATATGATATTTATTATATTTAAAGTGTTAATTACTTGTTTTGTTATTTGAACTACTTAAATAAATTATAATAATGTTCGAGTTTTCTTATTCGTTTTTCCTTCGCTATCAGTTTTCTTGCTATCTTATATACCATAAATAATTGTGATTCGTAATAAAATCTTGCGTTTATTCTTAAGTAATTCATTATTTCAACACAAGATGATACTAATGATCTATGAGAAATGTAATTTACCAGTAGTTCATTAACAAATGTCATTGTTTATGCTTTGTGTTGTGAATAATGAACAAGATTATTCAGGTAATATGTTTATATAGTTTATTCTTGGAAATAATAATATGAATAAATTTGTTTTTGTATTAAAACATAAAATATTATTATTGTGAAATTTAATTATTTATTTAATTTAATGTATGCTAGGTTATATTTGATTTATTTTATATTTTGAATATTGTTTTATAAGACATTTTGTTTTGTTATTTTTGTTTAAATAAATAATAATGAAACTTCATTTTCACATGTAGTTTTATTTTTGGCGTAAATGAGTTAATAAAAACATATATGCTAGTGCGTTAAACTATTGACTAATAAAATATTGACTAATAAATGTAATAATTATTTTACATTTTTCTTTTACTATTTCATTACTCATTATACCAAATGTAGTCAGTGAATTATACTACTGCTTTATATTCAGGAATACAATTATAATTGTTTGTTGTTTGGTTTGTTTGATTGGCCAAGTCATGACACATATATAAAACATGAATGCATCCTGATGTTTTGATAATTTATTCAGCGTGTTATTTCCTATTATAAATTAACAGAATATGAAATTTAATTGATTTAATGAATTAGATTTGGTAATGAAGAGGTTAACCTAATTTCATAATTCACCAGAAGAGAAAATTCTGTTAAAAATAATCATGATTGGAATATTAATTTCAAAAAATATCTCAGCCTTGCACTGAATAACTTTTTTGTTCAACAGAATTAATTTTAAAATTAAAAAATCTTTACGTTTAAATTATAAATTACTATGGAAACCAGATCAAAGTGCTTATTTTAGAAACCATTTCTTCCAAAAATTTATCAATTTAGTTTAAGGATACCAAATTTTATTAATCAGTTACTTATTAATAAAATTAGTAATTATTATTATAGTAAATAGCAAAACATAGAATTTACCGTCCAATTTCACTTAATAGTAATTTCAGTTTTAATGAAAATAGTTAACGTGTATTAAATTCTTATAGGTAGGTAGATATAAACACTACATCTCTCCATCCCTTCAGGTGTTCGGAAAATATTTCGTGCACATATACAATAATTGGATTGATTGAAAAAGTTTTCCCAACTCATTGTATATATTAATCTCTTTAGGTATGCACCATGCAAAATCCAAGAAATTTCTTTTTTCTCAACGTGTATGTATGTAGGAGTTACTATGTACATATGTCAGTTTTTAATTGAACGATGAATCATTTATTGCCTTTCGCTGTAAGTGTATACGTGTGTCACATTTTTCTTGTTATTTAGGTGCTTAAAATTATTTTAATTTTAAGTAGTAGTAACTGATGGAAAAACTATCACGTTAAATTTTCGAACGACACTTCGCAGCACTGAACCGCTCAATTGGTTATCGCTCATTTGTTTTGAGCGCGGAAATTGAAATATTTGTACTGTGTGCGCATAATTTTTGACGAATAATATTCCAAATTCTCACAGTCATTAGTTTTAAGTGTGAAAATTTACAAGTAAGATTCGACATTTCACTCTTCTTGTTATATACACCATGATATGTGAAGTAATAAATCAATAATCCTGTTATTTTCCTATTCATCTATTTATTAGGATCAAATTTTAAATAACTATTCCTAAATGATGGAGAATTCTTCTATTCATGATTTGAATTATTCGCTTTTCTCATTTTCTTTTTGTTATTGATTTTCTTTATTTTTCTCTTTATGCTCCAGGCGTTCTAGCTTAACACTTTCAATATAAATTAGTATTATTTCAAATTGAAATAACATTTCAAATATCATAATTATTTTGAAAATGTAAAGAATATGTATTAACGTTTTGATTAATTAGATCAAACTGAAATCAAACCAGTTAAATCAAATTATTATCCAGAAAATCTAGTTATTCTAGATACGGTTAATTTCAATTGTACATTGATATCTTATCAGGGTCCTAATGCCTTGATATTTCGAATGTTTTCCGTTAAACCAATAATATATATAAATACATTTTATTTACAATATGGTGCTTTCAAAAGTAAAAATGTTTCATATATTCGACATGCAGTGATTATTAATTGTGAAATTTTCCTATTGACAAAAGTAGTGAGTTGGTGTCAAATATTCAGTTTAGGTGGAATTTTCAAGCGAATTATAAATTATTGTTAGTAATTACCATAATTTTTAAATGTTTTTTTACTGGATGTAACATAATTGTTAACTTAAAATGTAAATAAAAAATAGTTGAATCAATCTGGAAAAAGAAAACAATCAATACAGGACACTAACATATTAATTAAATATCTTTAGATAAGTGGCGTTGTGAGTATGTATGCCGCTTTGGGAGGTATTTAAAATTTTTACGCCCCACACAAAACATCAGAAAAAATGATTTAATTTAATGCATTATTTATTGTTTAATATTTGAAGTTGTGTGAATACTCTATTATACGTGGGTGGTTTAAAAAGTTTTGAAAACGACGGGGTTAATTTAACAATATAACAAAAATTTATAAGCCATTTTAATATTTCATCTTTAATAATAACATATTTATAATAGCATTCCAATATGTAAAGTTATTTGTTTAAGTTACTTATTTTAATTTGATTAAAATGTAAAAAATTAAATATAGAACGATCATAAAATTATTTGTCCTGGAAGGATTATCCACAACAGAAATCCATACAAAGATGGTCAAAGTATTAAAAGTAGGTGCTCCTTCTTTTTAAACCGTTCACAGATGGGCTTTGAAGTTTTGACTTAGTCATTCGATGATTGAAGATGATCTACGCAGTGAACACCCAAAAAGCGCGACAACACCACAAATCATTTAAGTAATACATGGCATATTACTTTGGCATATTTTGCTTGAAGATTTGAATATTACAAAGCTTTGTGCAAGATGGGTGCCGCATCTGCTAACTATCGATGAAAAGCACATTCTAATGCAATTTTCTCTATAATGTCTGGATTGATTTAGTCATAATAAAACAAATTTTTTAAGTCGTCTTGTAACTATAGATGAAACCTGAATTCACCACTACACACCAAAGACAAAAACACAATCCAAACAGCTAATGGAAGCTGGTTCTAATGCACAAAAGAATGCCAAGATAATTTTATGGCATCTGTATTTTGGGATGCGAAAAGAATTTTGTTATTAAATTACCTTGAGAAAGGAAAAACAATCAATTCGCAGTATTATGTAAGCCTATTGGACCAATTGTGTGAAAAACTCCTTGAAAACGACCAGGTTTGCAGAAGAAAAAAATCATTTTTCTGCAAGACAATGCATTTGCTTACAAAAGCACTTTGACCATGACAAAATTCAATGAATTTAAGTACGACTTGCTTGACCATCCACTCTATTCACCTGATTTGGCTCCATCCGACTTCTTTCTTTTACCAAACCTTAAAATATTTCTATCTGGAAAACGTTTTTGTGACAATCAAGAAACAATTAATGCTGTAGACAGCTATTTTGGAAGCCTTGATGAAAGTCATTACAATCAAGGTATCCAGTTACTTGAAAAACGTTGGACTTAATGTGTTCAACTAATTAAGATTTTGTAGAAAATTAATGTGATTTTTGAACAATAAATGTTGTTTTTTTCGTTTCATTTTCAAAAATTTTCAGACAGCCCTCGTATAAATGATATTTTAAGACAAAATATAACTAATAAACACCTTTTTATAAAAGTTTATTTTCGATGTCTACAAAATATAACAGTAAGTTCTATCGATAACCTTTTATTAGAGTCTTGCTTTGGCTAGACCTCAGGAGCTCTATAAATTTTTGTGTTCAATATTTTGGCAAAATGGTTGAAGGATTTATTTACAATAATTGTAAACCTACTGATTCAATAATAATCATGAAATAATCGCATTCAATAACCATGAATAAAAATAAAAATTAATAATTTCACAAATGTTTCAGCACTATTTATAAAAATTAAAACAAATAATAAAGATATGCCATGAATTTTATTTCAATTGTACGTTATTTAGCATAAAAAAAATTAAACATATCCACTATTATTTCTAGATTTGTCAATATTTCATTATTATTAACAAAGGACAATTAATAAAAAGAATAACAAATGTCGACTAATAACACAATAATCAATAAAAATTAACAAAATTAAAATGCTCATATGATCTAAATAATGTCTGTTAGATCAAATTCAAAATCAAAATGTTTGTCTCTTCTTCTTGATTACTGATATCGAATATTGGAGGAAACATCTATTATTGAATGTTTTTGATTGAGTTTTTTGTAATTGTTAGATGAATTTAAAGTACACATCTGATCATCAATATCAAAACTCGATTCCATAGCAAAATTAATTCCAAACACAACTATAACCAACACTATTTGTTTATTCAAACAAATTAAAATCCATGTTTTAATTGTTGATAGCTTTTCAAATTCTTTTAAAATTTATTTAAGGTTATTTAAATTTTTCATTCCAACTTTAAAACAAATTTTTACTTTATTATTTTAAAACTTAATTTAAAATTTAAAACAAAATACAAAATAAAAATCTTTTAAATCAAAGATTTTAAGAAAAGCGACCACCAACCACAAAAATTTTAACTCGCTTTTCAAGACATTCTCACAAACCCTTTATAAGAAATTTTTTGATCTTCTCTACGTTTAATTCAAGACTTTCCGTTTTTATCTTCAAGAATATAACGTCTGTCGTGAACTTTTCCTTTGATCTTATAGGGTCCTTCAAAACGATCTTGGTTCATGTTTCTTGTTTCAACTTTATCTAAGAACTCATCACCAACCTAAAATTTTCTTTTGGTCAATATCTGTTTATCTTTTTCTGTAGGTTGTCTTTGAGAATCTGTTTGTAGCATTTTTCTCTGCTTATTCTCTTTCTAAATACGATTTCAGCTGGGCTTTTCCCAATGGTATTCTGATTTGTAGCATTCAAGATAAATTCTATCTCCTGCAATACATTAAACTATCTGAAGTTTTCCTTTCTTTACGTGTCATATGTATCATATCCAGCATAGTTCTAAACTGTCTCTCGATTTGTTCATTTGAGTCATGATGATATGGACTCAAAAACCTGATGGTAATTTTATGTTCAGCTGCAAAATCTTTCATTGATTTTGACTCTTCCACCATCAACTCGAATTTCTACTGGACACCCGAATTTTAATATCCACTTCTCTATTATTGCTTTCCGTATGTTATCTTCACCATGTCTTGTCATTTCTATCAAGGCTACATACTTACAACATTGATCTATTATACTGAGAACATTTTTATCGTCTTTTTTTTATCTAGAACATTTTTATCTAGTCTCCAGCAGTGACACACATCTATAAATAACAGTTCAAAAATTAAGGCTGGTTGCGTCTTTTTTGTTTCTTTATTCGTTTTTGTTGTCAACACTTTAGCTTTCTGGCATATTATACAGATTTGGACAATCTCTTGTACTTTGCTCCACAAATGTTTCACGTTATATTTATGCTTCATATACGCTGCTACCGTTTCTTTTCCGGCATGACACAAAAGATGATTTATCTTCATTATAAATTGTTAAACATTATCATCAGGTATCCATGTTCCTTCATCCTTTTCTCCAAAATGGCCTTGTTTTCCTTAAATATCTACTGTATTTAACATCCTTCTTTTTAATTTTCCACTTTTGGGGTCTTCATGTGACATTTGATATTGTGAACATGTATTGCATTTACTCCTTGACAACATATCCGCATTTACATGAAGCGATCCTTTTCTATATTACAATTTGGAGGGGACCTCTCCCGGGGGCTCGGAAACACATAATGATTGTCCTGGTATTTTTTCTAAGATTTTTCGGATCAAAATTTTTTTGATCGGATCAAATTTTTTTAGATCCTGGTGGTGTGTGTCTTTTTAAATTTTTAAATTTGTATGTGTTTGAGCTGTTAAGGTGGTTTTTAAAAAGTAAGTCAAATTGAGTTTGTGTGTGTGGTTGTGTGTGTAAGAAGGAATTTGGACTCGAGGTTGAGCTGGACATCTTGGAAATAGTTTTTTTGAAGTTTTTAAGATCTGGTTGTTGTTGGACAAAAATCTGGTCTATATATTGTCTAAAGGACTTATGAGGTTGCATGTATTGTTCATCCTATAAGTTTAGTAGCGAACGATGACAGTCGTATAAGTTATCGCGGGGTGTTTTTAATGAGGCTGTAGGTTTGTATGTGGTTGATGGATTTTGTTGGTTGATATGTTGTTGAAGAGACAATGTGATAGAGAAAATGTTTGATGTCGATTGTGACTTAATTTTGTGAATTATAGTGCTTGAATTTGATTGGTTGATTTTTGTAAGTAGTATAAGTGTGTTAAAAAAAATTCGGGAGGAGGAGAGTGGTATGTGTGGAAAGATAATTAATTATCGGATTTTTTGATAATTATTTGAAATTTTTTTGCCGCGCAAGTTTGACGTCATAATGTTTTGAAATCTTTATTTTGGTTAAAAATGCTGTATTTTGATTAAAATGATGATTTAGAAAAAAGTAATGGTATTTTGTAAAAATGATGTGTTTTTAAATATTTTTTGAGTATTTTTGAACAGGGAAGCTTTGTTTTCTAAAATATTTTGAGAGAAGTCTTCATATTTCTTTTTTGGCAGGAAATTCAAAAATTTATTTTGTCATGGGAAATTAAAACATTTTTTGAGCAGACTTTATATTTATGTATGAGATAGAGCAGTCTTGATATTTAGCATGGGGAGTTTTTATATTTCATGGTATTTATGCATGGTATGGGCAGTCTTGATATTTATGAATGGTATGGGCAGTCTCTTTTTTTTACATGGTATGGACAGTCTCTATATTTTATATGGTATTTCTGCATGGTATGGGCAGAATATACTATATTTTACATGGTATAGGACAGACTTGATATTTTTGTAAGAGTTTAGACAGTCTTGATTGAAGCATTATAATTATTTTTCTTTATATTTTACTTTAGATGTGTCAGTCTTGATATTATTGCAGGGTATTGGGTAGTCTTGATATTTATAAGAGATTGAGGAATTATTGATTTTTTAAAAAATATTTTGCTTTAGGTCGAACAGTCTTGATATTTTGCAAGGGATGGGACAGTCTACAATTTATTGACATGTGATTTTCGTTGTATGTGTGTTGCATATGAGTTACATCTGAGTTGAATACCTTTGTGATATTTACTTGATAAAATATACAAGTAAAAAACAACTTTTTTCATAAAAAAACATATTAGTTGGGTAATTTTCTATAAAAAACATATTACTAGTGACCATTTTTTATAAAACATCTCATTAGCGACGCAATTTTTAATAAAAAATATCATTAGTGATGCAATTTTTAATACAAATTCTCATTAGCGATACAATTCTAAATAAAAAATATCATTAGTCATGCAATGTTTAATAAAAACATATTAGTCATGCAATTTTTTCTATAAAAAAACATATTAAATGAGAACATAAAAAATGATAAAAAACATACAACTTTTTTCATAAAAATCATAATTTCATGGAACCTTGCCATGTATAACTAATGAATCTATATAAAAAAACCTATAAGAAAATATTTTTTATGAGTGTATAGGGTTTATGAGTATATTATTTGCATAGTTAACTTGTATTATAGGGTTTACGAGTTTATAATTTGCATAGTTACCATGTATTATTTACACAGCAACCATGTAATAAAGGAATAATAAGTGTATTATTTTCATAGTAACCCTGTATTATAGGGTTTATGAGTATATTATTTGTATTATTTATAAAGCAACTGTTTAATATAATGCTTATGGTAGTAATATTTATATAGCAACCCTATATTTCAGGGTTTATGAGTATAGTATTTACATATTAACCGTGTAATAAGAAGTCCCCATGCAATATTTTAGATAACAAATCATATCATTTAAAATAATTTGCATCCAATCATATTAATCAAAATGAATAATAACCATTCATTTCCTTTAAAAAATGTAACGACCAATAAAAACTAACAAATAACGAGTATAGTAGATAGATAGTAGCGCACTGGCACAATTTTTAAGCAGTTATCGCGCGACCCCTCATATTTCATCCTTCAGGAGGAGGGTCTCGGTTATAGGTAAGATTGTGCTCGTTTTTAGGGGGTTATTTTTTTCTAAGATTTTCGGGATCAAAAAAGTTTTGATCAGATCAGTTTTTTTATCCTAGGGTTGTGTATGTGTATTTTTAATTTTTAAATTTTGTGTACGTTTGGGTTACTAAGGTGGTTTTTAAAAAGTAGGTCAAGTTGAGTTTGTGTGCATGGGTGTTTGTATGTGTGAAAGAAGGAATTTAAACTCGAGGAGAAGCTGGAGATCTTGGAAATAATTTATTGGGGGTTTTAAAGAATTTTTTTGGCGGGAAATTCAAAAAAAATAATTTTTTGCAAGGAAATATGAAAAACTATTTCTTTTGGCTGGGGAAATTTGCAATTTGATTAAACTAAATTAAATTATGTATGAAAATTTTGGCGAGAAATTTAAAAAATTTCTTTTTGGGCGGGAAGTTTAAAAAAATATTTTTTTTGAAGGGGAAATTTTTAATTTAATTAAAATTAATTAAATTTCTTTTGAAAAGACTATATTTATGAATGAGATGAGACAGTCTGGATATTTTGGATATTATAAATTCATAAACTCTATAATACAAGTTAACTATGCAAATAATATACTCATAAACCCTATACACTCATAAAAAATATTTTCTTATAAGTTTTTTATATAGACGTATTAGTTATACATAGAAAGGTTCCATGAAATTATGATTTTTATGAAAAAGTTGTATGTTTTTTATCATTTTTTTCTAAGAACTGTTCTCATTTAATATGTTTTTTTATAGAAAAAATTGCATCACTAATATGTTTTTATTAAAAATTGCATCACTAATGATATTTTTTATTTAGAATTGCATCGCTAATGAGTTTTTTATTAAAAATTGCAACACTAATGAAATTTTTGATAAAAATTTTATCACTAATGATATTTTTTCTAAAATTTTGTAATTAGTAATATGTTTTTTAAAGAAAATTACCTAAATAATATGTTTTTTATGAAAAAAGTTGTTTTTTATTTGAATATTTTATCATGTAACTATCGCAAAGACTCTCCTCTTTGGTTATTTTTAATACATTGAAAATCACGTGCCTAGGAATTTTTATTAATAAATGCAATAGGTATGCAACCCAGATACCATGAGAATGCAACACACATACACTAAAAATCAAGTGTCTGAAAATTTTTAATAAATTTCCCACCAAAAAGAAATTTTTAAAACTCAAAATAGCCGCCATTTTGAATTTTTTTAAATAAATTTTTAATAAATGCAATAGGTATGCCACTAAGATATAACTCATGTGCAACACACATACAATGAAAATCACATGTCAATAAATTGTAGACCATCCCTTGCAAAATATCAAGACTGTCCGATCTAAAGCAAAATATTTTTNAAAAAATCAATAATGCCTTAATCTCTTATAAATATTAAGACTACCCAATATCCTGCAATAATATCAAGACTGACACATCTTAAGTAAAATTTAAAGAAAAATAATTATAATGCTTCAATCAAGAATGTCCAATCTCTTTAAAAAATATCAAGTCTGTCCTATACCATGTAAAATATAGAGACTGCCCATACCATGAAAAATATCAAGACTGCCCATACTATGCAGAAATACCATATAAAATATAGAGACTGCCCATACAATGTAAAAAAAAGAGACTGCCCATACCATTCATAAATATCAAGACTGCCCATACCATGCATAAATGCCATGTAAAATATAGAGAATTCTTCATACCATGCCAAATATAGAAACTCTCCATGCTAAATATCAAGACTGCTCTATCTCATACATAAATATAAAGTTTGCTCAAAAAATGTTTTAATTTCCCATGACAAAATAAATTTTTGAATTTCCCGCCCAAAAAACTTTATTTGAATTTCCCGCCAAATAAAATATCAAGACTTTTCTCTTCCTGGTTTAAAAAATTTAAAAACAAAGCTACCCTGTTCAAAAATACTATTACTTTCATCTGAATCATCATTTTAAGCAAAATGCAGCATTTTAAATTGAACAGCACCTTGAATTTTATCTTAAAAATTTTATGTCAAAAACATTTTACGCTAAAACAATAATCAAATGTCCGGGTACCAACTAAGTTTCGTATTATTTGCTAAGAGAGCAGGATTCAATACGAGGTTATTTAAATTATTTGAAGTGTAAGCTTTTTTATTCATTTGTAAAAACTCACTTTATGTGGATTTAAATTTTAAAATTTTATTGTAAAGCATCTTTGCCAAGTTTTCAAATCTCATTGCATAAACTCTCCAGTCATATTCTCACACATCATGTGTAAGATATCAATTTATTTCTGAATTGTAAAAAGATACTTAAATTATGATACTATTTCATATTATCAACTTACATAATTTTGTATTTTTATTAATTTTATTATTATTTAATTATAGTTTTTCGGTTTAATTAATTGTTGCATTTATAATGATCATAAGCCATGCTTTTATATTTCATCATTTATAAAAGGCGCTTATAATCCAAGTGTGATACTGAGCGTTTTTGTGGTCTTAATCTATCGGTATTTACATTGATTAACTCTTTCTTATAATCCTTTTAGCACTTATACTTATAGAAATTATTGTATATTTTTAACTCATTTTATAAACCATAAAATCTTGATCTAAAAATATTTATTTTAAAAAATCTTACCCTGACGTTGGTTTTTATTATTTATCCACTATGTTTGCCACAGTATTTCAATAGAATCTATGTTTCTTAATGTAATTACTTGTTTCTGAGAAAATATTTGGCATACATCAACTACAATACTTTCCAAAAAGAAATTATCAGTATCAATTTCAATGAAATTATTCTTACAATTTCTCATAGTAGACAATACACATATTGTGATTGGTATATGTCTCAGTGATTATTCAAAGTGATATTAATAGGTATTTTTAGATCAACTTTTGATAAATAGCCATTTTCTGAATTTCCAATTATTAATATTCTTTTTCTTTCTAAAGAGATGTGGAAATTCATACAATTTGAGAATTTTTACAAATGACGCTCAAAAGGTTACATTTAAATTGTGAAATATTGCAAATATTTTGATCTATGACTACTTACATTAATTATTATTTAAATATTTTGTTTTTTTTTAGAATTTTTTATTCAAGGAGTTAAGTATTTTCAATTAAATATAATTGATCTTCTAATAAGTAATTTATAGATTACAAATTTTTCAATGCTACCAAATATGGAATCCATAGTAAAGCTGAACCAATGAAAATTTATATTGAAATGGGTTATCCAATCAATGTTGATTGCAATAATATATCTATAAATCCTGAAGTACAATTTGACAAAAAAATCAATTATACATTGGAAATTCCTTCGAAATTGTTCTTGTTAAATCCAATACAATTAAATTATGATGGATTTTTTCAAATGTTTATAAATTTTACTTTTTATCCGGTTAATTTAACGGTTTCAAAATTTTTAAGTTTTATTTTCCACAGTAAATTATTTGTCGTATACGTTATAAAATTCGTAGAAAATATTAAGAATTCACTAATCAGATTTAATCTGATTTTATGCATGTACTGTTTAAAATTTGAAATTTAAAAGTGAAATAATATAATGCTCGTTATTTAAAGATTTCACAGAGGTAGCATGCAAAGCGCTATAAAGAATAGTAAACTTTAACCAGATATTTCCCCTGCATTTTTACCTCATTGTAAAATACACATTTTAAAGAATTACACTTTTATTCTAATGAAAACAGAATGGAATTTGACATTCAAAAAATAAAATCTTACTTTTACAAGAGACTTTGAGCAAAAACTACAAATAAGTTAATTAGACTCTGTAACCCTTTATCCTATCTTATGTAAAAATGTAAGAACATGCGGTGAAAGAACATATAAATCATGTACCAAGTTTATATTCTCATTACTTTTGTATGATTTATCATGTTGTAATACAGCATGGTCTACTCTATTAACTTCTTTCTACAGGCCTAGTTTGTTATCAATATGAAACAATATTGTATAATTCTTATTAAAAATTCTACTTTAAAATTTAAAGTAAATAATATTTTTTTAAATATTCCTGATAAAAAAATAAAATTTTTAAAATAAGTCTTTTAACTGAAAGAATGTAATCGTTTTTAGGGGCCCTTCATAAATGACGTCACACGATTATGGGAGAGGGTCATATATTTGTGACGATGGGTGACAAGTCGCGAGGGGGTCTAAGATATGTGATGTCACATAAAAATAAATGAGAGTATTGAAAATACTAAAAATATGAAATAAGAGTATGAAAATACTAAAAAGTCAATTCCTGACTAAGACAAGGTCGAAATGTCGAATTGTTATCCAATATCAATAATTAAAACCTAAATTTTGATCTAAGCTTTTATATTAAATGAATTCTATAAAACAATCAATGGTTAAGTCCAACAATTATTCTCGTAATAATTGCAATTGTAAGAGAGTATTGAATTTTAGAAATTTTACTGATTCTACTAAAGCATTTATTTTTGTGCACTGGATATTAAATGATTGTTATAAGATACGTTCGATTTCTCTTTGGTGTAATATACTAAATTCATTAATTAAAAAGGATGATAAATATTAATTTGGAATCTGTAAAGTTTCATTTTTAGAAATAAATGCAGATTTTGTAACTTCAAATTTGAGAGGGGTCTGACATTTTGTGACTAAGTGTGACAAGGGGGGTGTAAAGAATCATTCAAAATTGTGTGACGTCATTTTTGGATGCCCTCTTGGTTGTAATATGAATATAAAATCTGATGTCAGATGTAGAAGTGACAGTTGTAATTACTACTAGATTAAATTCCTCCTTTTATGCTCAGTATCTTGTTCTTGTTATTGTAAGTGGAAAACTCTTCCAAACTAGTCAAGAGTTCTAGCTTTATTTATGCAATTTACCAATGAAAATTTCTGAAGAATATGAAACCTTTCTTTATGATTTCTTCAATTTTAACTTTATCATTTTAAAAATCATCTATTCAAAACATACTAGATAACCCATATAATCAAATATTATAGAATAATCAATCCTTGAATGGAAAATCTCCCTCGTCAAGTGTTTCAATAAAAATTTTGAATCAAATATTAAACTCTTCTTAACTGGAGTAAATAAAATTTAGAAACGATCAGTGAGAAAGTAGCGCTGAGAATTGTCTCCTTAACAAGTATTTATACAACACTAGACTCGGAAGAAAAAATCATTTTTTGTAAATTTTTCAAAAAACGAAACAGCATTAGTATTCTTCGTTGACAGTGAAAATGATAAAATTAAAAGAAAATATTTTAAATAAAACACAGAAAATTACACTTATTGGTATTTCATACAAACAAACCAATATAAAGCTATTGTCTAAGAAACTCTATTTCAAAGTCAGTAATCACAACAACTCTATCACTTTGGAATTCATCGTTGCCGACTTATCCAAAACTACATTTCATCAGTATTAATTACAACAGAAAAAGCATGGTATTTTCTATCTACGGATGTGCTGTACTTGAACACTCTAGGAAATATGGTGTGATTGTTACAAACAAGTGGAAAACATGTTAATCGTAATTCATAAATGAACATAAAAACGAAAAGATTTTCTGTTAAACAAACATTTCAATAAGGTTATTTGGAGAAACAATTGTCGCAGTGAAAACATATTCCCGTTATCTCAGTCACGTGGATCAGTCGATTTGAACTCCAAGAAGTCATTACAGATAAATAACGAAAATTTGAATCAAAGCATTGCAAATAGAATTTTGTCGATTAGTTAGATCAGAAGATAATATAAGGGAAAAGAACGCATTAGAAAAGACATTAATAAATTCAAATAAGGCGTAGAAATAAAGACTATTAAAGACGGTTTTGTTTTATGGCACTTTATGCGTTTGGGGAACAAAACGTAATTCATGTTAACTAACGCCTAAGTAGAAACACCGTGTTACCAGGTTATATCATAACTGCAAATGGTATTTTTAAGGAATCAAAGAAAACATCAAAATTTAAAACAAAGAACTGATTGTATCTCAAAGAGAAAATCAGAAGTCAATAGAGATTTCCTTAATTTACTAAAGAAAGCATGATTAAAAGTATAGATTCCTATTGGTCTCGATAACAATTATGAGGTCCCATTCTAAGTCCTTAGTCGTAACAATAACAAACTTTCAAAATCGATTTAGATGGCTCGACAAAGATCGTTTCGATCGACTATTTAATGCAATATTATTTAAGTGATGTAGAATTTTTATTAAAAGTTATAAATTAAAATTAAATGATTTTTGTTTAAATATACTTTTTAATAAAAAAAACAATAAAATTTTTACAATGAAATTCTGAACTAGAATCTGCATAAATGAATGAATGTTACAATAATGTATTCATTTTTTTACAAAATAAAGTATTAGAAATTTGCTTTTTTTTTGGTTTAAATAAATATAATTCACATAATTAAGGTGAAACTGTTCTCGTTTATCTTTATCCAAAACTCGTTAAAAGAGGATATGCAATTTCATGTGTTTCAAATTCACTCGATAAATTATTAATTTACAAATGGGTGTGTTATTTAAATGATTATAATGTTACACTTTTAAAAAATAAAAGTGCATATGATCCAAATGTGCTATTTCATAATAGTAACTTTCTGGAAAATGC
>MQRL01336511.1:0-10154 GCA_001938525.1 Dugesia japonica
ATTGTAATTATAAAATTATATATCAAAAACAACACAAAATTTAAAAGTGTTAAATATAATATAATATAATAATTAAAAATTTCTAACATAAAAACTAATATAGAATAAAAAATTTTAAAAAGTTAATTTAAAAATAAAAATTAAAATTCATAATTAAATAAACCAATAAAATTTCGATAAAATCTAAAGAATTGAGTAGCAAAGATCAATTGTATTGAATATCTCAAGAAGCCAACATGTTCCTGAAGAAGACTATTGTCGAAAATTTGAAATTCTTTACAAATAAATTTTATTTTGGTCGAAGCTTTTTCTTTATTTTAATGAAATTTTTAAAGCTATTCATTTAAAATTAATTAAATTTCCTTATCTAAAAACATAAATAATATTTTGATATATTTTTTATCATTCAAAAGTTTAAAAATGCTAGCAATTTTAAACAATTCCAAAAGTTTTGATTTTCCCACACTGCTTTAATGTATATAAATTTTTTGGTATAATTTGAATTTCTTTGGGGATTTTAATAAGTAACAAATTGATTATAACAAAATGATATCTTAACTTTTTATATGCCAAAACTTGTAAAATCTATTTTCCTCCTAATAATTCCAGGAACTGTTGGCAATTAAATAAAAAAGAAAAAATGTTTGTTAATTTAGACCTGAACAATGAAGTCCATTTAAAAATGTTATACATAGTAAACTTTCTCAAAAAACCATATAAAATGTAATATTCCAAAAGAAGGACAATGACAAGTAATGAGTTAACGATGTAATTATAAACATTATCGACTTAACCAAATGAAAAAATCACCAATCTTATTATAATTCTTGAAATAGAATATTATAAATTTTAAATATCTGATTTAAAATCTTAAAAACAGACGATCTTAATCCAAATGCAAAATAATAGATTTTTCAAATGCATATCAGCTTTTATATTCTAAAGATCTTATATATTTTACCATCGAGTAGGGGTTTAAAGTATCAATATCGGGTAATTCAGAATTCGATCATGTTAAATATGAAAGTATTTTCCGAATATTTCAAATTGAAATGGAAATTATTTTTTGTTGGGTTTTGGAAACTCATCGAATCATTAACACCAGAATTCAAATTCATTACAACGATTTATTAATATAAAAAACTATAACCAACAATATTTGTTAATCAAACAAATTAAAATCCCTTGTTTTAATTGGTGATCTTTTTTATAAAATTAAAAATAAAAACATTTTATTTATTTACTTAATTTTCATTAAAAATTTACATCAAAATTTTCACTAACTTTTAAAATTTTATTTCAATAATTTTAATTTATCCTTAAACTAAGTATTTGTTTATTTAAATTTTTCATCAATAATTTAAATCTCTCTTTTAAACAAAAGATTTTAAAAATAAGATCACCAATCACACAAAAATTTAAACTTGCTTTTCACAACCGCTCACATTACTATTGCGACTTACTATTTATTATTCTCATTATTATTTTATTCAATTATAATTACATTGTGTTAGTAAATTATAATTATACCAGTGTTGAATAAAATAATGAGAATAATAAATAATAGTAAGTCGAAATAGTAACAATAAAATAATTTGCATTTCAATTTGAAATATTCGGAAAATACTTTCAGATTTAAAATGATTAGAAAACTGTAAGTTGAATATTATCAATTAGTAATAAATTATTTTATTATTTAATATTTGTAACATTTAATTGTGATAATTAATTTTACAATTGTCAGATTGAGGAATAAATAATGTCTGTTTTGTGATTTTCATAGGGAAGGAATCATTTNATGATACTAGTTCATGAGACAATTCTATCTTACTTTTTCATTTCCTATCAAATTATATAAAAAATTTTAAATATCGTTGCAATAAAATTTTCTTGTTTACCTACTGCCACGATTAAATTCAGTAAGCAGGAAATGCTGCAAATGCTCGTTTTTGTTTACTTGACTGACCGTTTCAAATATCAAAATTTAACAAAATTAAAATTGAATAATTAAAACAAATGCATGACCTTGTAGAGCGAAAAGTTCTCTTTCAAACCACATATAATACTTAGAAAAATATTTTTATTTATATCTGCCTTTTTAAATTAAAATAAACCGGACATTACTTATTCCCCATCCTAATATTACTAAAATAATTGTTGAATCTAACCACTGACCTTATTTTTAAAGTTTGAATAAATTAGAAATTGTAGATCAAAAATATTTTCTTTAATTTCTTATTAAATACCCAACAAGTTATTGAACAAAAAATTAAAGGAAATCTTTTTGATCTAGGCTTATAATTTATTGAAACTGTATGTGGTAGTTTATATGAAATTTTCAATTTTCGGTTTTTTTCAAAATGATTTTTTATTCATTTAAATTATAAACAAAAATTTATGAGTTTGTATATATTTATTTGGATCCATTAAGTTTTTATCTTAATATTCTTATTACTGGTTAAGTTAAATAATTAAATTGCAGAAAAACTGTTAATTTTTTATAAATATTCGATCGTGGTGTGATTTATAGCAATTGATTTACAAAAGTAAAATATCTTTATATATTGACATTTAATATCTAATGCTGCTAGCTCATGTATATTAAAGGGAGGCATTTTGGTTCGTTGGCAATCAATAATTGCATGCATTAGTCTAGCATTTTATAATATCTGTACTTTTTAATTTATGGCCTTTCAGTTTAGTGCAGAATTTTAAAATTTCTTTTATTTGTTTTCTTATAATATTTATTATTTTTATTTTATTTTAAAATTACTACAATTTATTTATTTTTTATTTTACAAAAATTTTCGAATAACCAATTTTTACATGACAGACTGTTAATCTTTGATGATAAATGAATTTTACGTCATTTAGAAAATCACCTTTACTTTGTATTTCATATTTATTATCAGTTACTTTTCATGATTCTTGCTTTGTTTAAAAATTAAGGATTATAGATTTGTGGAAATATTAGATTCAATTTATTAAGAAATTGTTGCATTAAATGTAATTAATTAATTGATAAATATTTTCGTATTAATATATATCCTCGCTTAATTATAGTAAATATTACTTTCTATTTATAATAATAATATTTTAAAGTTGAAAGTTTTGTTTATATTAAATGATATAAATCGGATTTATTTCATCCGTATTAAATATTTATTTTAGTAAAATTAGAAAATTGGTTTGTATTTATTGATGGTATTCAGTATCCGTTGTTTAATATAGAATAAACACGAAATTTAATAGTTCAACTAAATATAAGATATTTTGTCAGAAATATCTAGATGACGATGATGCATCGTGAACCAGAAAACAAATATTGTGAAATAAATAGAAATCCTATCATTCGGTTGCTAAGCAACTACAAGTCTGCATTGTTATTAATTCTAAATAAGTGACACACTTGCATGGCTGAAAATATTTTAACTTCGAAATACTTCGAATACGTGTTCTTCATGTCATGATTTTGATATAGAATTACATTGTGATATTTTATAATTTATGTACCTTTTTATTGTGATGATTTTCAGTCGTTTCATTTTTTGGAATGTTTTTATAACTATTTTTTCAGATTGATGTTTTCAATAAAATTTTTAATTACATGCAAAAAGATTTATTTCATTGATAATATAACAAAATTATTAGTTGCTGTTTAATGATAGGATTTAATTTTAACTATATAGAGTGCAACCGCTGAAATCACATTGATTAAAGGCAACAAAATTAAGATGGTGATTGATGAGAAATATGCTGACTCATGTAATGAAGAAGTTTTATGGGTTGATTACAAAAATATAGTGAAAATTCTCAATCCAGGTTGTAGAATCTATGTAGATGATGGTCTAATAAGCCTTATTGTCCATGAAAAAGGTGAAATAATCATAAATTATTTTGTTTTAATTTCTTAATTGAAATACTTGTGTATAAAGCATTTAGAACAGTGATTCCCAACAGGGGGCAATTTGAAAATGAACTCATTTTAAAATTAAAGCTTTTTTATATCCTCAGTCGCTACTAGAGTTGTGTAAACCTCAAATATAATAACTTCTGCTTTCTTTTGTAGAGTAGCTTCAGAGATAGGCAACATAGTTAACTAAATTCGAACCCGACATAATATCTCTTTGTAGCAAGCATCAAGCCCAAGGTTCTCATTAAACCTAAATACTAAAGAATTCACATTAATTATTATAAGCTTAAAAATTTTCATAAAATCATTAGTATTATGTCTAAAAATAAATTCCTAAGAATTTCTTTAAAACTTATCATTCGAAATTCTTTAGTGAACATTTGAATTTTAGGATAGAAAGGATGTGGGACATTTGAATTTTATAGAGGCTTAGGTGGGACATGGATTAAAAAAGGTTGGGAAACACTGCTATTTAGAATCTATTTAAATCTTCATAATATGCTAATTTGTTTATTTTTTTTTACTTTAAAAGTATGAAATTGTACAATGTTTTGAAATATTTTTTTCAGAAATTAAAGAATTCTGACATGACTTAAACTTGTTTTTGAAAAAAATCAGAAATGTATTATAAACACCGAAACACGTAATAGCAACACGTTTCAGCAGTACATCTGTCATCTCCAGAAAAACTGTTTTAAACTATAAATAGAGTATATATAGTAAAATTCCGCGTTGTGTAATTGATTATGTAACAGCCTCAATCAAATTCAAACATAAAGATATTCAATAATGATTTAGAAAAGCCCGTTTGAACATTAATTTTTGGATCATAAGATCTAATTATCAATGCATCGTGCATGAATCTCTCATAATACTGTTTAAAGCTTCCGCAAAAAAAAATTTCTACAAAACATTTTTTTGTGCAGAAAATTTAGAGATTATTGGGAGGGAGTCGCTGTCTAATCCTCAATTAACAACATAATTAATAAGACTTCTTTAAGAACGCTATTACCATCTTTCGGGTTAATACGTGAACTCATTAATAGAACTACTACAGACAAATTTTAATATGGGATTATCGTAACACGGCACACAATTTGTAGCGCTATAAACACCCCATCATCTTCTTAGATCCGCTCAATTCTTGTTTCAACGAGGTCCCGTCCTGATTTAACTTTGGATATCCCAATATTAGGATGTCCTGTTCGGTAAGTGGGTATGCCATCAACCGAAACAGAAGGGCACAGCACAGTATGATGAATAGACCGCATATTGTAGCACTTCCCACGAAAGCTTATTTAAAAATTCATAAACTCTGCTTGCGACGTTCGGCTGGGCTTTCTCAAGCAGCAAAATGACTTTGTGTTGTCTTATCTCATACTACAATTGTTTGTCACGCAATGCCTACCTCAGATGGATTATCTGGTCTAGGTTCAAGTCCCTGTTGACCAAGCTTTAAAAGCTCGTGACGCATAACAGAGTCTTTTTCCATTGGATGTTTCTCTCTGGAGTTCTTTTTGAATGCTGGCCATTCATTTTCCTGTATTTAGTATTTTCGAAAAAAATCCATTTTTTGTTACCCGTAACAATTTAATGCACGAAACCTTTCCTTTTTGTAGAGCAGGCAAAATGTCATCTGTGGCCTTGTATCTTTAAATCTTTAAAAGTCTCTTAGGTTGAGTTCGTAAGACACCCACCTTCCTTGCTTGTAAACCTAACACATGGTTTTTAAACGTCGACTTATCGATGATCAACAAACATTTAATTATTTGGCAAGACCATTTTGACCTTAGCACGGATCTTCATCCATCAATGCTTCCAGCTTTTGGTCTTCAAACCGTTTCCTTTGTACAGGACGATCTTTATCTTCCACCGAAAAATCATCATTTTCCTCATTTTTCAGCAAAAGTATAAAAATGAAAATTAGAAAATTTAATTAATTTTTAAAATTTTCATAGGGCCAGATTTTTTGGATTGTGAAGTTGAAAATGGGGGTAAATTAGGATCTAAGAAAGGAGTAAATTTGCCAGGTGCGAAAGTTGATTTACCAGCTGTTTCAGATAAAGATATATCTGATCTGCACTTTGGTGTTGAACAAGGGGTATTAGATTCTTTGCATAATTATTTGCCTAATAAGATCTAGGTTGATATGGTTTTCGCTTCATTCATACGATGTGGTGCTGCTGTTGATGAAATTCGAAGCATTCTTGGTGAGAAAGGCAAACATATTTTGATTATTTCAAAAATAGAAAATCATGAAGGTGTGAAACGGTACATATTACGTACTTTAAGAACATCCTCTACTATCTAAGTTTAGATTTGATGAAATATTGCAAGCATCCGATGGTATTATGGTTGCCAGAGGTGATTTGGGAATAGAAATACCCGCAGAAAAGGTATTCCTTGCACAGAAATTAATGATTGGCCGCTGTAATCGTCTTGGCAAACCGATTATTTGTGCCACTCAAATGTTGGAATCAATGATAACTAAACCCCGACCAACACGAGCTGAATCCAGTGATGTAGCAAATGCCATTTTGGATGGAGCCGATTGCGTAATGCTCTCAGGTTGAATATTACATACTTTATAGATTTTAATGAATTTTAATTAATTAATTTAATTTTAATTAATTATAACTGCTATTATAAAAAACTTAAATTTAAATTGAAGGATAAAATAAGTAAATTTGTTTTAATAATAATCTTTATTTATTTATCTTTATGATTTGAATTAACTTTTATATATAAACTCAGTGTTGATTTAAATAATCGAGTGCCACCGACTGTTTCTCCAAACATTTGCAATGTTTTATGTTAATAAATAATTCCCGAATTATTGAGTTGTGGAAAAAGTTCTGCAATATATTTTTCATTAAAATGAAAACACTAAATTAAGACATGCAAATATTATTTTAATCACATAAATAATGTGCATTTTGCTGAATAATCTTTGGCTACCATTGTGATAATGTCAGTATTTCCTTCTCATAACAACTTTGTGGTTTTCCGGCGAAAAATATGTCCAAGCACTCTTTGAAGTCCTCCAAGGAATGAAATCGTCGTGTATCCAAATGATTTTGAAGCTATCTGAACAGATGGTAGTCCGTAGAATCTATATCTGGCGATTAAAGATAGTGCTGCATTACTTCTCAATCGAAGTCTTTCAGTTTAGAGTTGGTCGCAAAATCAATATCTGAATTGGTGTTGTCATAATGAAATACCACAATCTCCCTGCTCGCCAATTCTGAACGTTTCTTCGGAACTACCTAATTCAGTTTTAATATAATTAAGACTCTAATAAAACACAGGATTTTGACGTATTGATAGTCTGACCACTTGGAAGCATCTCGTTAAATATAATGCCCTTACAATTCCACCAAATGCATAGTTTCACCTTCTGTGGATGCATATCAGGTTTGGCAAGTGATAGCGACGATTCATTATGACTGTAGACGTCTAATGTTGTTGTAAACCACCCATTTCTCGTCCGCAGTATTATCCGCTTAAGAAATGGATCCAGTGAATTCCATTTTAGCAAAGAATTACATATCAAAGTGTTTCCTGATAAATCATGTGCGACCCATTTATCCAATTTTTTTTTGTAACCACCATAGTTTCCTTTACCGCTTTGCAACTGTTGAATGTTCAACTTCCATGCACTGTGCTATTGCTCGCGTTGTTATATGACGGTCTGATTTGATTTTGGACAAGATTTCGCCGTCATCAATGGTCACAGGGTGACTGGAGTAATAACTGTCTTTCAAACTGACATTTCCTAAACAGAAACGTATAAACCATCTTTTGCAGGTATCAAAGCTTATGGCTGAGTCACCATAAATTGCGCAGTTCACGCATCGCTTATGTGGCTCTTATTCGTTTACTGAATAAAAGCAATAACTCCGTAATGATTTCGGTTTTCTAAAAATAAGATTAATTTAAAGTTTTTTGTCATGCAACTGTATTATCATAAAATTTTTTTATCTATATAATTTAAATAACTTGTGGTTGATAATTATGTCAAGTAAATTTGTATTTCAATTTATTATTTGATAATAGGGCAGACATCAAATCTCCGGCGACAAGTAGCTTCATTTATTATATCTCTGCCGTTTATAAGTTCTTTAAAAGAGTTATACTGAAATCCAACACTGAAATAAATTGATCGCAGACAAAAAAGTTTTATCACACTTGATGCGTGCTTTTCAATATTTTCTATAAATAAAAATACATAAATGAATGAACACAGCAATTTAATTAAAAAACTTTGTTGAATCAAATTAAAATAAACTATAAACCGTGGCTACATAGAGAAAAAAAGTTTAATTTAGAAAATAGGTTAATTACTGGAGTGCGGCTTATTAATGGAACGTAAAGATATAACCCAATTCTTTAACTGATTTTCCAATAAAGGCCATTTAGGTCGGTGATCACGTTTATTCGGTATTTCAGCTAAATTATTTAGTTTTCTCCAACATCTAACCATCGATTAATTCCAAAATGAGAATATAATTTTAGAATCTTGATGAGTGCAGCTTATTAGAAGGATGCAACTTCTAGCGGAAAACAGTAAATAAAAAAAATAAAAACTATTCAGTCAAGGGATAATTTCTACATTTAAACAAAAAATATCTGAAAAGGTTTCTTTACAATATTATTATTTTAATTGAATCAATTAATAATCCCAAGGATATTTATTAAATTAATCAGTGCAATAGATTTATCTATTTGAATTAATGACTCTAATATTCCTAAATCAAATAACTGTTGGACAATATTTTTGCCAAATGTAAGAATGTGAAATACTTATTGAGATTCCGACAAATAATTCCTCGAAAAATTTATAGAAATAATTTAACTGAAAGTGTTGAATTGTTTCATTAGAATGCGCCGAGGAAATATGAATATAGTTGTCTCTTATCTACAATCAACTAAAAGTATAATATTATTTGTTAATAAATAAAGAGCAAATATTCAAATGTCGTAACCTTACAAATTCAAGAAATAGTATTAAATTTAATGCTTAATGAGACTAATATAATTATATTTCCGAAAAACTTTGACTAGTAAAACATCCAAACTATTAAAGATTAATACGATATTCTAAAATATTTAAATAACTAAAACAATATTAGTTTAAAACCAGGAAACACTTACGATAGTAACTTTGCTGCTATGAAATTGTGTTGTAATGACTTTGCAACTCATGTGTCGTGTTTGAAATTATTAAACATCAATAAAAATAAAAAAGTATCGTATTTTCATGCTGACAAGACACAAAAATTATGAGAAATCACTTGCTTTGTACTATTTAAGAGACTAGGTAATATATCGATTTCAGTTCACTGAAATATTGCCGGCAAAACATTTTATCTGTCAAATTCAATCAAAACTAATAACTCAAGAATTTTAAAATTTTGATTTCAATTTTCTGTAAATTTTCGTTAGCTTTGTTAACAAAAAAATAAATCAATGCTATCTCAAAGTTTTTCAACTTTTACTTTGTAAATCAATATTTATTTTACTGATCAATAAAGAGCAAATTAACATTTTTGGGAAAAAATGACTGTCTTCATTTCTACATGATTACGATTGTAATTTTAAAATTTATTATTGTGGGGAATTATTAAAAAATCGATAATTTTCATTTACTTTAAAAAAAGAATCCAAATATTGAAGTAAAAATTGTGAAAAATATTAACTAATAGAAATTGAATAAAATATTATTATGTTTAATTTTGTTTAATAAAATGTCTAAAATTGATAGTTTTGATATTGAAATTAAATTGTCTTCGGACGATTTTACTATTATGTTGAAATATTTTATCGTTTATTGCTATCAATTTATGTATAAAATCAATAATTCTCATGTAACGTTTTATTGTATGTAAATCATCAATTGGTAGAAATTAAATACCAACTTGCTAATACCAGTCAGCTATTTTGAAATAATGTTAACAAGTCAATTTTATTAACAATAGTACTTTTCCAGGTGAAACTGCTAAAGGTGATTATCCATTAGAGGCTGTACAAATAATGCACCATATTTGCCGCGAGGCTGAATCAGCTGTTTTTCAAGGAAAATTTTTTGAAGATCTCAAAGCGGAAATTGTTGGTTCAACCGATCAGACACACAGTACTGCCATTGCTGCAGTAGAAGCTGCTCAAAGATGTCGAGCTTCTGCTATTGTTGTTGTTACTACTACTGGAAGGTAAATCTTTTATATATATATATATATATATA
>MQRL01338026.1:754-12926 GCA_001938525.1 Dugesia japonica
CAAAGCTCGGAAATGCAATGGAAAATGCAATTTCTTGGCATTGTCTGAAGAATGGAACGCAGATCAATGTAAGCTCATCACCGAATTTCGTTTAAAGTTCTTAAATTGTAAATTTTGTAAAGAAACCTTTTATTTAATGTTTGATGTTAATTTTATTAGTGTTTTTAATGTTTTTTATTATAATTATTTTTATAATTTTAACGAGTTTGAAGCTGTGAAGTTTGCAGATTTTTTTAAATGCCTTCACTCAAATAATGAAAATGAATGTTTAAACGCTGACGTGCAATGAAATGCCCATTGTCTATAAATTCATGCAAAGATTCTTTAAATACATAGCTAAACAAACTCCACAACCTTATGTAGTGGTGAGGAATAGACCTCTCCCAAATTTTGTCGTTAATGGGCCAATTGGTAGCAGCGTCTTGAAGATTGGCGACAAACTGCTGCAAAATTTCATTATCAAAGCCCCTAGTAATGTGAATAAAAAGAAAAATATTCAGACTAATCGACAAATTCTTTTTAATTCACTACATTCCCCCGAAAACCCAAATTTTAATAAAGTAAATGAAAAAAATCGTGAAAAACTCACACATACTGCATATAAAATAATTTATAATAATAAGAAGAAGAATAATTATAATACTGATGATACTAGCTACAAAAATTATTTGAATAATAAAGATTATAGCCATAAATATGACAGTTACTCCCATAGTCAGAAAATTGACCTAGATAATGGAAATAACAATTATAAAATTTTGTTAAATAAAGTCAATTATCTGACAAAGCAAATCAATGCCTATAATAATATTTATAAATTTAATAATATGAATTATAAAACATCTTTGGCAAATAATGGTAATCAGGGAATATTAAAAAAGTTGAAAATTTATCAAAAATCTTATTTTAATGAAAAATGTGTTAATATTCCTCAAACTGAAACTGATAAATATAATAAAAACAATCAAAGCACTAATCCTAATAATGTAAAGCGTGAAATATTAAAAAATTCGGAAATCTATCAATCATCCAATATTTTGGATAAAAATGATAATTTTTCTAATAATGGAACTAATAAAAACTATCATAACGTCAATCATAATATTCAAAAAGAAAGAAAGAAAAGTAACAAAAGATGCCAAACATCTGGCAACAACACTAAATATTATAATAATTCAAAAAATGAAACTAATAACAATTTGACGAAACCTCCCCAAACTTTTGGTAAAAATCAGATTTCATCGAATCAGTCTATTTTTCCTTATAGCAACAATGCAAATCAACATTTTTATGGTTTCAATTCCAAAAGACACCCCCCAGCATCTAAGAATATGTATAAAAAACTGAAACAAAATGAAATTGTTGAAATGGCTTCACGCAGATATGTTAATAATATGATAAATCATACAAATCGAAAGGGTCCTGGAATTTACGATGCGTACGGGAATAATATTAACAACAACAAGAGTCCCACTAATAAAACTCTAATAATTTTAACTTCAAAATTTCGAAAAACGTTGCCCATCATTCTAGTGTTAACGACTCGCCTTGCCACAGCCCATCTCTTACAAAGAACACATCCCCGAGAACTACTGAGCAGTGCCCAACAGTCACCGCACCATGCTCACCCCCAACCCATACTTTGTGTCCTTTTCTTAAATTCACTGCCTCTCCTCTGAGCAATCCGTCACTCACTTCAGATCTGCCCACCGCACCGAACTGCTTCCAATATGTAAATCTTAACAGTGCCAACTCCATCGTCAATATTCCTTCAATGCGCACATCTGTCACATGTAGCGCTGTCGAGGGTAGCTCTGCTAGCAGCAAGGACTCAAACTCCATCATGATCATCACCCCCAAAAAAAATAAGAAATCCAAAAAAAGATCATACCCACTCCGCAGCAAAGCACAAAAGGCGAAAAAAGCCAATGTGCTGAACACAACCTCAATTGCTGTTTCTATCAAAAATGCTGTCCCAGTCAAAAACGGCCTCAGCTATTCCAGCGCAGTGCGGAGCCCTGCAAGGCCCTCTGGCACATGACGGTCTGGGTCCATAGTTACCCCCACGATTGCCGCTAGTGAAGCAACTGTGGATAACTCAAAAACTGACCTACCCAATGATGCCTTGTTTACTGATGAGCAGATTAATACTTACATGAAAGCTCATTTTTCGGATAACGCGTTCGCTCATATTGACCCATGCATAATTCAAATCTTTGTTGCAGGAAGTGGTACACTGACCTCACTGGGATGTGATACCACTAAACTCCTAATGACCAGAACCATTGTAGCTGCTGTTAATATTGCAAGCCAACATTGGATCTTGTTCATGTATGATAGAATGAACGGGATCGCTTGCAATATTGACCCTCTCCAAACTGCCTTCAGACCAGACATAGCAGCAACATATGGCGCAATAATAACAGATAAATTGAACACGGTCATTGGTGATGATGTTGTGTTCTCTAACAAGGCGGAATTTGAAAGATAGACACAGCAGAATGGCTATGACTGCGGGCCATTCGTCTGCGTTTATGCGACAAATCTGTCAATTTGTGAACCCCTCACTAATCTTCACATAAGACTTGTAAGAGAATTCATTTGCTCTCCTGGTCTCTCAGGGATAAAGCCAATCAAAGGTGGAGGCTTTCATCTCACAACCTACTCCAAACTTGACTCTTACAGTCTGCTCTCATGCGTAAGCGGAGAAATTATGCAATATTTTGCATCTAGTATGGCCCCTAACAAAGACTACTTCATAGTTGACCCAGTATTATCCAGGGCCTGCATTGAAGGAGACAACAACTACATTACTGATGTTGTCTGTTTCCGCACATATAAGTCTGGAAAAATTGCCTTCTGCCGCTTTCTCACTTCAACAGCAAGATGGGCATTGTTTGTTGTTGACATAAAAGGTGGGATCTCCTACATGTTGGATCCCAAAGCTGGCAATGTCGATGACATAGATGAAGAAACTTCTTCTCGTCTAAACTACTGTATGGTGGAATTCTGCAGAAAGAAAAACATCGACATGGTCCAGTCTCCGCATGAAATAACAACATGGCAGAAGAATGACAATGAAGGCGGACTTATAATATGTTGCTACATCAACTCTATCGCAAACTTCAATACCCTGGGTAGAGTTGATGTAAC
Source organism: Dugesia japonica (assembly GCA_001938525.1). NCBI lineage: Eukaryota > Metazoa > Platyhelminthes > Tricladida > Dugesiidae > Dugesia > Dugesia japonica. The sequence continues at coordinate 3,908 of MQRL01338026.1, forward strand.
CCGCGTAAAATTTAAATTAGACATAGATGAAGCAACTTCTTAAACAGCAAACTCTGCAATAAAATAAAATCAAAAATAAAATCAAATCAAAATCAAGGGGGGTTAAAAAGAACAGCGACAGCAAAGACAAAAATAAAACTAATGAACAAACCAGCGCATTGCTAAAAACCATCGACAGTAGTGATGTTGACGTAGCTGTGAACGCATTCTATAGTTATGCGCACTCCGTTCGATGTGTTAAACCCAAAGCCCTAAACTTTAAAATCAGCGAGGGATAATCCAGCAAGCGTACTGAAATGGATTTATGCTTAAGGGATCGGTACTATCATTCACAGAAAGCAGTCTTTGAGCTAATCACTGATGAGGTATCAGCTGACTGCTTTCCTTCACAAACTGATCTTGAGGCTTACTTCCAATCGAAATCAGAAGTTGATCCGACTACAAAATGGGATTTATGCCCCCCCATAAAATCAGGCGAGAATTCCTTTGAATTTTCCTGTCCCCAACCTGCTAGTATCAGAGCCATCTTATTTGGGCTGTCCAACTCGGCACCTGGTAATAACAACATTACATACCAGGACCTTAAAGCGACTGACCCAAAATGTATTCTGATACACAGGATTTTCAAGAAAATTCTATTGACAGGGACAACTCCGAATAGCTGGCGTGCCTACTCAACCCTGATGATACCAAAACCTAGAAAAGCTGGCTCCTACCTTCTAGTCTCATCTTGGAGGCCAATAGCCTTACTTGACTGTCTGTACAAGCTCTTCATGGCATGTCTTGCGTCTGAACTCTCAAGATGGACACAAAACTCTGGATTATTACATAATCTCCAGAAGAGCGCTGGACAGTCTGAGGGCTGCTCAGAACACAATTTTTTGCTCCTTTGTCTCCTCAATGAGCAGAACCGATATAATCAGTTCACTCTGCATATCGCGTTTCTGGACATAGCTGACGCCTTTGGTAGCATCCCCATTTAACACATTCTAGATATTCTAATGAAAATGGGGGTCACCGAAAAGGCAATTATGCTAATCAGAGCGCTGTACTCTGATTGCTGCAGCTATTATATTTGCAATGGGATATCTACTAGTCCTTTTGCAAATAAAAGGGAAGTTAGACAGGGTTGTCCTTTATCTATGTTGCTGTTTAACATCGGTATTAATCCCATCATAAATGAGATCTCAAAAACTCAGGGTGCCGGTGTTAAATGTGCTGGACATCCCATATCTTGCTTGGCATATGCTGATGACTTAGCACTTGTTGCTTCCTCCAAGGCCAACCTGCAAGATATGGTGTATGTAGCTGTCAAAATTGTGAAATGTTCCTCTTTAGATTTTAGGCCGAGTAAGTGCGCCTATTTAATATGTCCCGTAAATGGTGAACTTGCCCAAATTGTCGTAAAGGAGGAAATTGTTCCCAAACTTATCAACAAGGAATCCTACAGATATCTGGGTGTTGACTTTAATCAGGAACATTTCCAAACCCCAGTGGAGATGTTTGAGAAATCTGTCAGGGACCTGGAAAAAATAACCACTTCGGTTCTTCATCCCTGGCAGAAGATCCACGCTTATAAGACATTTATCCATTACCGTTTCACATTTGCCTTTAGAAATTTCAATATTCCTATAGGCAAATTCTCTTGTAGTGCTCAAACGGAGAATGGAATTGTCCATAGGAAAAAGGGGATTGACAAATCAGTTCGCCATAACATCAGAAAGATTCTTTCAGTCCCAGAGTCATTCCATCTGACTACCTGTACGGTTCCCAAATAATAGGGAGGGTCGGACTAACATCAGCGAGGGACGAATACTCTGTACAATCTCTCGTGCAAGCACTCAAGATGCTTGAATGTCCTGACGAGATTGTACGAGATGTGGCAAGCAATGACCTAATTCATGCTGCCACTAAACACCTTAAACTTCATAAACTGTGTTCACTCGACGAAGCACTGGATTGGCTCTCTGTGGATACCACCAAACTCCAATTGAAGTGTTGGTGGTCCAAGGCCCAAGGTGCAATAGTCTACCTGCAGCAGACTCTGAACTTACAAACGCAATGAGCTTGGAGTCTGTTTGCAGGTCATCGACTGCGCCTATGAAGACAATTATCTTATTTCCTTCAAGAGCAATGACAAACTCCTCCATGACTTACTCGAGTGGACACACACGAGAAAGTGGAACGCTCTGGTAAAAACTGGTGCGATGTCAACTGCAGTTGGAGAATCCCGACTCTCAACGAAGCCGTTATATGATGGCTCTATCAGACTCGAAAGCTGGCGATTTATTCACAGGGTGAGAACTAACACTCTTCCTGTCGGTTATAATCTAGGGAAGAAAGAACCTTGTAGAAAATGCCCATACTAGCAAGAAACTCAGGTACATGTCTTGTGTCACTGCCCATCTTTAATGGGTCAGCGCATTAGACAACACAATGATGTGCTTGAGTCCCTGGTCGAGTTTGTTAGAGCAAATACAAATTTCAAAGTCATCATCGATCAGACCTGTGACCTTGTTAACAGGACTGATCGTGTTGACCTGCAGTTGATAAATAGCAATGAAAAGCGCATAATCCTACTGGATGTGAAAATCCCATACGACACATCCAGTAACATAAAATTAGCGAGGGAGACGAATATAAATAAATACACCCCACTCAAGGACAACATTCTAAAGAACTTACCGAACTGGAATGTCCTCTTGGAGACGATCTCAGTTGGGTGCCTGGAATCCTGGTGTATTGAGAATGAACCTGTTCTCAAAACAGTTGGTCTCCGCGTCAACATTATTAAAAAATTTGCGCTCCTCTCGATCAGGAAATGTATAGCCTGGTCGAGCAGACACTGGGCTTTCCATAGCGGAAGAGCTGGCAGCATGGACAACTAGGAGTCTGATTACCTCAACTCATGCGCTGGCTTATCTGCAATGGAATATGCAGGATAATGTTTCCCATCTCCGACAACTTCTTGCGACAACATCTTCTTTTTTCTTCTCTTTTTGTTTTTTTCATACAGCAATAAGCTGGCCAAACCGAGTCAACAGACTCGGTAAGGGTTTTCTCACCTGAAATACGGTAATTTAATACTTTGCGTTGAATACGTGTCGTACTTAAAGTAAATTTATTATCACTAGTTGATAGCTGTTAAAATTATTTATTTTAGAATTATGATGCTTCTGTTGTTGCTGCTCCTGTTGTTGCTTCTATTTATGATAAAAGTTAGTTTTTATTTATTTTATAATTTATTTTATGTTAATTTTTAAATGAACTTTTAATAATTTTATAAAATGTAATACAACTTATTTTTTCCATAATTTTGTACAATGTACAAACAGTATTGTGCAAATCGGATTCATAAAGGCTGCCATAGTACTATAGAGAGATACTATGCACAATCTTTTAATGAGGAAAAGTATTGCATATGTCCATCATGTAGGTCTTTAGAAATAGGTGAATATTTAGACCACTTAGGACAGTTTACAACAAATAAAAAACAATTATTGAGGATGATATTATATAAAGAGATAGATGACCAACCATCGAAGAAGAGAAAAGAAGATTTAGTAGTTATCTCAGATGAGGAAATGAAGGTGGAGTCTCAGATAATTAAAGATGATTGGACAAATTTCTAAATCATAGTTGAAATGGATGAAGACGATATTTCCATGCAAAATTTTGTAGATGAAGAATAAGCACAAGTTGGTGGCTTTCTCAATAAAGATGTATTAACAGAAAGTTACATAAATAAATGTCACCAGATATTAAAAATGGATTTTTCAGGGTGGAATACGAGAGAAATAGTTTTAACAAACTCGTTGATTGAGCAGTTATTCAAAATTATTAAAGAATTAAAAAATATCAAGATCCAATTTGGGATAATTATTGAATTTGAAAAAAATGAGGAAACAAAAACTTGTAGATTATCCAATCGAGCTGTTCCATTGAGCAATTCGATTTTCAAAGATGGAATAAAACAATTAAATGAGAAGATAGCTATACAAAACGAGCTCAGATCTAGTTGGATACTAAGCCGCATACTGGACAGACTGCACTGGACTTAAGTAAATTAAGAATGTACAGATTACAGTACATTGAGTTGGAAAAGTACAGGCAGGAAGAGAATTGTAAGATAAATATAGTAGCTGGCGATACTAATAGTTTTTTCTTAGAAGTGGTAGACATAAGTTTAGAAAAACTAACCGGATTAATGATGAAAAATCAGCTATTGGGCACATCCAATTACAGCACAAGCCATCCCCTTTACAGAAATAGTTTAAATTCAGTAATTGTAAAATTCAAGGATGATAGTGAAGGAAAAAATATCAAGAATGGATATTTTTGAGACCGAAGTGTTATAGCCTACTTAGTGAGAAAGAATCAATGAAAGCTAAGGTCATAACAATAAAAGGTACTGACATTTCTCAGCAGTAGTATCTTGATTGTTATAATAATAATGAAACGGTCTCAGTAGAGCAAGTTCGAATAACATCAAAAAATCATCAGCTCTACTGTATAAAAATAAAAAAGTAGCTCTGCTTAATACGGATGATAAGCAAGTATAAACAGAGGAAATTTTAAGCTTACTATACGGGCATTATACATTTTAATAATTTTTCTCAATAAATATCAATCAAACTCAATCAAGCTCAATTTGATCTACTTCAAAGTATGACTTTATTTTATTTTAGATAATATTTAACTTTTATAATTAGGAAAAAGAAGAAAATCGTGTATATGTGAACGTGTACTGGTACTCTTTAGGACCAAAAATATTGATTGAGAGTATATCAGTCCTCTTTAGAGCGGAAAATCATAAATTTGATCAAATAACTGAAACAAAGAAAATAAAATACAGATGCATTTCAAGAAAAAGCTATGAGTCATACTTGAGAAACTCAAATGCAAGTGAAACAAAGAGATGGCAACACGAATTCAATTAGAACAAAGAGCTTGAGTCATACTTATGCATCATGAATGCAGGTTAATCAAAGACAATAAAACTCAAATGCAACTATACAAAGAGCATGAGTAGTGCAGGTGCGCAATAAGAATGCAAGTTAAATAAATAAAATGAAGTTGACACAATGGTCAATATAAAAAAATCAACATGTTTCATTTTATTAACAGTTCATTTCGATAAAGTTATAGATGATATGGTTGAATATATTAATATAACCTTTTTTTATGAAAATCAACAAAATGTTGTAGAATTGAATGAAGAAAAGAATAATGAAACATTTTTTGAAGCTCTAGGTAAGTTATTTTTATTAATTTGTTATTTAAATAATGAATAACTTAGAAAATATTTTAAAGGATGTGAAAATGATAGTTGATGTACAGACAGTTGAATATGTACCAATGATAGAAGAAGAAATATTGATTAATAAAGGTACGGACCTTTTAGAAAAATCAATCAATATATTTGATAAAGGTTTCATTTAATTTTATTTAACTTATATTAATTATTTTTCAGTGTTGTTCATCGAATTACTTGAAACTAATTATCCAAAACTAAGAAAAGAAATACTATATTGCGCACCAGAATTGTTATGATTTAAAATAAACCATATGACCAGAGTTGATATCAAAAAGTTTATGAATATATTCAACGAATATCATAAAGAAGATATTGATTGTGAATATTTTTCTGGAAAGAAGAATGATTTGAAGAGAAAATTTATCGACTCTATCAATCCTGAGTATAATAAAAGACACTTAATAAATGTATGTCAATTAATTTAGTTTGTTATTAAATAAATGTTAATTTATATATTAATTTATTTATTCTTTATTAATTTATTAAATACTTTAAATAAAATTTTAAAAAGAAATTAAAACATTAAAAAAAACAAAAAATATTAATTATAAGTCTGCGCGGGGAATTCAAATATTAAGTCTGTCCGGGTAATTTAAATATGAAGTCTGTCTGAGAAAGTTTGACCGGATGACCTTGAAACGCTTCGACCAATCACATCACAGGATACTATATAACTTTGACATTGAACCACGTCGACCAATCAGAACGCAGGGTACTATATCACTTTGACCTTGAAACGCTTCAACCAATTAGATCATAGGGTACTTTATTTCTTTGACCTTCAACCACGTCGACCAATCAGATCAAAGGATACTATATCACTTGGACCTTGAAACGCATCGAATAATCAGAACGCGGGATGCTATATCATTTTGTCTTTGAAACGCATCGACCAATCAGAATCTAGTATACTGTATCCGTTTGACCTTGAAAATTCGGTCATTAAATTTTTGACCAATCATAATAGAATATACTAGATCACAGAACATCCAGAATCAAGTATGCTGTATCAGTGACCTTGAAAAAAATTCTTCTCGATGGGGGAGGGGTGATACATTGCGCAACTATCTACCTACTCACAGATGGTCTGTTTGCACCACGAATTACTTTCTGAATAAGCAATATATAGACTGCTTAATAAATTTATAAATAACTAATAATAACTAATAAATAATAATTGTTTCTGGCTCTTTGTTATAAATTTTGAGGCATTATAGATAGCTTTTCTGTTCGACTTTGTATTTTTTATAAAATCTATTTACCATCTTAAACTATTAGTTTTGTAATCTTCTCACTGAGTTTGTAGAAGTATTTTTACTGTTTTTGTCAATGTAAATATTTTTTTCTTTCAAGGTATGCTACTGAGTGGTTCTGATATTATCACTTACTCTTTAATAAACATTTTATAATAGTTACTGGACTCAATAAATGTTTGTAGTTCTTTCTTACATCCAAATATCGATTTCAATGATTTTATATAAGCGATTTGAAAAGATCCGTTGCAACTCCTATTTGTGACACAAATTGTCCAAAATATTATATCTTCTTTCACTGGAATGTATACTTTTCTGGTAATATTTTGAAACCAACATCTTGATTTTTTTATAAAGAATGTTTTTGGCTCTTCCATTGTTTTTCTATTTCAGGTTTATGACATTTTCCCCAGTTTTCACTTCATGGTACAATATACATTGTCATTAGGAAAATGCCATGAGCCGAATGTAATCTAAAGGGCATTCTTGTGAATTCATTTTATTTAGTTTTTTTTCTGTTTTTATTAATTATTTACAATATTTATGTTGGGTTCTTAGGATTTGGATGGTTATATTGTTCTGTATTTTCTCTGATCTCGCTTTTGATAATTATCGTTTTTATTGACATATCTAGGGGCAACCTAAAACCACAATTATTTGCGTCACCTCTGTGACGTGCATCTCTTTACCACGGGTTCAGCGCGACTTTGCGATATCGCGTCTTACTCATTGAATACATGAACCCTGACAGCAATAATTATTTTTATGCTCAGTAAAAATTTATTATGATAATTCTACTTCCACGAATAAAATCTCTAGAAAATGAAAATACTACTTCCACACTCATTTATATTTATTGATTCACATTAAACATCCGTCAATCGGTGTCCAAGTCGACTGTTTGGTCCGTGGTTGCAATCGTTTCCGCTGGAGATGGATAATTTAGCCAGAGAGTTCGTAGCGTGACGAACATGGATCCTTTCGGTCGGCATATGTTTTTATAATATCCGCCTTTAGCCTGTTCGCGTGCTGAAGGAACAGCTTCTTTTCTTTAATCTGGTTGTATTTAGCCGTTGATTTTATTACCTGTCTTTTCAGCCTTAGAATTTCAATTTTCAATTCTCTTCGCTTCTCTTTCCATCTTTGCTGCGCGGCGGTCGTCTCTTTCTTCAACATCTTTTCTTCATTAGATTTATTCAATAAAAAATTTTTTTCCTTCTCGTAGCCAGCATTTTGGTCGTCCAACAGTTCAACTGCATTTCTCCAGGGAATCCAGAACGTGCCCGCATCACCATCGTTAGAAAGCACTAGCGGAATGTGCTCGAAAATATGCCGTCATTTTCTATTTAAAAATAAAAATATTATATATTACCTCAGATTTAATCAATAAATGTAAATTAAATACATAAAAATTGTCGGGTGTCGCTTCTTCGGCCTGCGGCCTCATATGGCTTCGTCTTCGCTTCAGTAGTACGAATCAGAGAAGATTTCCACTATAGCAGACATCTTCTCTGGTTCCCACTACTTCAAAGCTATGTTAAGAATTTTCTTTATTATTGTAAAAAACATAAAATTTCTTATTCGTGGCTTGTTTATAGTTGAATAACTCATTACGTTACCAAGTCTTAATTATTTAATAAAACCAAAATTTTTAGCAAATAAAAACTATATTATAACTCCAAAGCAAAACATTACATAAAAACAAAACAAAACTGAACGAAACCCAATACAAAATCCTTTATAAAATTCAAAGTGCCATCTGTATTCATTCATAGAGCTCCCCATTCTTCTGTGATAATCGTTCTGCACGTTTAATTTAGATCAACTCCGTAATCGTTTCTTCATTAACCCATTGCTAGTTTTCATTCATATTTCTGAAGATGGGTGGGTAACTTTCCATTCTTGTTCCTTCGAAGTTTTCACTCACCACTCCGCAATGACAACGTAGCTCTGGGATTTCATTTTCCCAATATTTGACTTTCCATTTTTATCCACATCTATAATTCTCTCACGACTCTATAATAATTTTATAGTAATTAAATCTCATTTTCTCAGTGTCGTATTTGCCATTTTCTCTCACTTTTTCATCAGGAATTATAAGCGGTTGAATCTCCTTTCCTTGATATTTTATTTTACATTTTTCTATCACCACTCTACAATAATCTGATAGTAATTGAATCTCATTTTTCCATTGTCGGATTAGCCAATTTTCTTTTTCTTCTATTTTTGTTTTTTTCCTTTCCATGCTCCGGGAGCACAACCTTTAATCAGGGCACTAAGAATTTATGATATTGTATAAAAAGACAATGGGGTAATTTTGTAAAATAAAAATAAAAATTTACTTTTTCTTTCAATTATATGTTACATTACATAATAATTAATTACATAATAATAATGACAATAATAATAATAATAATAATTTTGACAACATTTTCTCGTCCAGTTCACC
>MQRL01339190.1:0-13648 GCA_001938525.1 Dugesia japonica
TTACATCACTAATCGGCGGGGGGGGGGTTCACTGAATGTGTGCAGAGGTTTACTGCCACTATCTATCTACTAATGGTTATCGTATGTAACGAGATAATAACTTTACAGAACATAACCCAATACAAAATATAAATTAATAATAATATTAATCGTAAGAATAAAACTCTTAGCAACATCTTAGTGATGTGTTTTATCTTATATCGGCAATAATCGCGGTGACAACTATAGTAAAGCAAACAATTGCAACAGATCAATTAATTGTGGATTTAAATATATTCATTCGTAACCGAGGTGTGAATATGGATTCAATGGTTAAATAAAGACTAATAGCATTAATTATGATTTATAGCGGTTGTTACTATTCCTACTATTGACATACATGAATGGTAACTGATAGAATTCTTAACGAATCATTCTAGGTGTGCGACACTATTCTCGTCACCATCAGAGTGTATGGAATATTTATCTAAAACCAGTTCAGTGGCATAAATTGTGATGATTTATTGAGTGATATTTTTTAGAGAAAGGCAACACTTTTACTGACAGAAATTTTACTGACAATTATGAAAGAGGTTACACACGCATGTCCAACAATGAGTATTAAATAATCAGCCAATTATTGCTGGAATTTTACTATAATGTGAAAAATGATTTATCGATTATACGAATCACAAAATCTTGGAAAGTTAACCATTTTATTTTGTTAAACACAATTACATTATAAAAATTAACAATATTTACTTTCTTTTCCACAAAATTAATTCTGCAACGATTTATTAACTAATTCCAATTTATTTATACACAAAGGTTTCTTTAAATCGCCGGATTTCGCAAATAAATATTTTATCGAAGATGATTATAAGCTAGCTAAACTAGTAGTGATAACCAAATTTTTTCTTATACAGTTTTCTTAGCACACCCCAACTCTCTCCACACTGGGTAACCATTTTAAGATTCTCTATTAACCTTCTTATTGGTCTTGTCTGATTTTCAGAGTTTTTTTATTTTTTCCTTGTCTTTTATTGGTGCCTATTTTTAGGACATCATGTGATTCTAATTTCTTTGTTTCTTGTGTTTTCTAAGGTCCCCAATTGGCACAATCTATATAGCCTTTTTACCTACTCTTCTAATGATATTCCTTTTTCTCTGTTGGTTAAATAGAATTCCTTGTGCCCTCCTAGATCCAAATTTTCTTTCCTTTTCTTCCTCCGATTTTCCTGTGAAAGTTTTAACATTTATTCACATTTTTGTTAAATTAATTTTCTTTATTACCAATTAATTAATTTTTTGGTTTATTTTCTAATATTATTCTTTACGATATTTAAATGATGGGATTATTCCCTGCTTATTCTTAATTGTGGTCGGCCCCTTAATAACTTCCACAATATCTTTGAATAGTTTCTTGTTACTTTCTTGCATTTCTTTCGGATCCTTTTTATTCTCTTAATTATTTTCTTCTAGAATTAAATTGTAAAATTTTGTTGGCTGGCCTCCTTTTTAATATGGTTTAATACTTTGAATTGTTTATTTTCGTGGGTTGATATTTCACCCCAACAAATAAATAATATCCTCACAATACCTATAAACATTTATTTGCATATCCTCTTCCTACATGACAAAGTAGTATTTATATCAAAAGTAACATTTCAAATATTAGTAAAATTAATCATTATTCAACTTCTGGGTGACTTGCATCTAGCGATTAAATATAAATTGATTTAAGTTTGTAATCATTACGTAATATTTTTTTATGAAAATTAATAAAATCTGACAGACAGAAAAAATTTAAATAATTAAAAAATTAATATTATGTAATTTTTTAACAATAAATTTAATATTTATTAAGTAACACATTTTTTTACATTTTAATGTTATGAAGTTGTGTATCATTTGGATTTTCGGTGTGACGTCATACTTATCAAACCCCGTCAATTCTTGTCACATCTCTATACCGCCCTAAGTGTGTGATATCATTTATGGATTTAAGGTTTTTTAAAATGATTTTAATTGTTTTTATAAAACTTCATTGGGTTTTAATACGACTTATAAGAGTTTTATAAAGTTTTTATAGAGCTTGATAGGATTTTATTTTCGAATAAAGGGAAAAAGCACTCTATTCAATATGGCAATACTCGCTTTACACCTTTATCACTGGAAGATGTTTCTGAGTAAAAGGAAACATGAAATGATCACAATCAACCAAATTCAAGAATATCGAAGTAGATAACTCTCACAAAATATATAAAGTTTTATAACATATATAGAAAAAAAATATAAGAAAATAGATAGAATTAAGTTTATGGATGCTCGACTGCGTTCCTACCTAGAAAAAACAGCTGTATCCAATATAAAAATGTAAAGTCGCGGAGTTCCTGAAAGGTATGTTATGTTATTTAATGAAAACTTCGTATTTATATTAAATTCATAATTTAATATTAATTAGTAAGATATCAAAAAAGATATATGATGATTTGAAATATGAATACTTTAGGCAATCCAAAAAATTCAATTTTTAAATGTGGTGAATACACCAATGTCGTGTTTTAAACATTCATGAAACTATTGCATTAAATACAAATTAATGGACTACGCCTGACATAACCCTATGAATATCTATTACATAATAAGTAATTGACAAAATAACAAAAATTCCAAAAACCAATAATTATTAATTATAAAACATATAATTATAAAACTATTTCGCAGTTTCTATATTATACCTATTTTTAACGTAGAATAAATTTCTGATTGGCAATCCTTCATTATATCGTTCAGCATTTGTCTAACATTAAAAAGAACATAATATACGGATAATAAAATAGATTTTACTTGTAATACTGAGAATTATTCCAGATTTTTCTCGTCTTTTAAAAATAATTATAATAAATCATAAAAACTATAAATATATTTGAAAATAATTACTATTTAAATGCTTTCAATATTCAAATAATTACCAAAAGAAATATTCAAAACAATCATCGAACTCTCATTTAAGAGTATGATGGTAAATAAAAATAAGTAGGTAGCGCATCACTAAACCACAGCTGGTCGATATAACTTAAATTAATCAATTGATTAACCGACATATTTTCATCTGATTAATCAACCAGGACCAATTTTGAATGACCGACTCACGTGTAGCCATTTATCTGATGAATTCACTAGTAGAAACTTAACTTATACTTCTTATTTTTATTATTTAAATTGTTTCTGACATATTATTTTCAATGGTAGCCAGAGCTTCACTGTGGTATGTTTGACCGACATCTATAGCCTGGTAGTAATATGTTTAAACGGTAGTTATTATTGTTATATACAGCTTCACTGAAAGCATCTTTGATAGGCGATCACAACTATGCTGTGGTAAGGTTAGAATGGACAAATAATCTTTTTTGCAACAATTATTTTTAAAAATCAAAACGCAAACTGATATAGCAACATCACATTAAAAATAATTGCGATAACGTACAAGTAAATTTCGATTTTACGTCACCCTTATTTTGAATATAAATAAAATATGAAAATTCCAGTTCGATTTTACATGAAAAAATAAAACGAACAACTCTTAACATAAGATGAGTTGATTATATTGTGATAAAATGTCAAACTGTCGCAAATATACATGTTTAAAAAAAATCTATTAGTTTATATAAATTATATTCTAAAACAAATCAATTAAGTCAGTCTATCAAATAAACCAATTCAATATATACATGCTGAAAAGTCAGCTAAGTATTCAGTCATCTTTAGTGAGTCAAAGTGAAGAGCAGAAGAAGATATAGTAAGATGATGCGCTGAGATGGTGGCTGAAACGAGTGGATGTGCTGAACCGTGTGCAGGATTATGCAACAAGATGATTTTGCAAGACAATATGTTATGAATGACCGTGTTCAAATAACGTAAAGTATGATGTTTGAATGGTTCGTCTGTTTTTCTGGCCATAACAATTTTACAGTTTCTTTAATTATGTGCAAAATAATTATTTATAAATAAAAAAATTATCAACAGGATTATGCGTCATCCTTTACTTTTTAATTTACGTAAAATCAAAATTCACTTGTAATGCAAAAAATTTGAAATTGGGAAACTATTTAGATGTAGAAAAATAACACTTGCTTTTATTTAAGAAAATTATATAATTATTTTCTTCATATTATGTAATTATTTCTTATTAATGACACATAAAAATCCTTTAATTAGAGTGAAATTGAAAGGTATTTATTTATTATCAATAATTTACCTTTTCACTTGAAATATATTTCTTTATTATATCAATCATTTTGATTTTATTCAGAAAACCACTTTTGTTTAAAATTTCAGGATCCTAATTAAAACAAATTAATTTTATAAATTTTCATTAATAGGTAGATGCTAATGTACTGAGCTACCTCAACCTGCTAAAAAGAGTCTAATAATTTAGAAATTTTCAATTTGATGGATCCACTCATTTTTGAAGAAAAAATTGATATCGACTTTGATTGATTGAAAATACGCACGGAAGTTTTGATTATTAGTATTTAATTTTCTCTGCCTAAAAATAAAATATGGCTTCGAATTTGAGAACGTTCGACTGAAAATTAAAATTTGACTATATATATTGTCTAAAGGACAACTATCAAAAAACGCTTCCTTACTAAAAAATGTACTTAAAAAAGTTAATATCCTATCACAAAATGGCTTGTAAATTTTTCAATTTAATACATTTCTGTAAAAACAATTGAATTTGGTATTATTGAATGCCTAATTATGGCTTAGTTATAATTTTTAGTCAGATTCAAGGTAAAAAAAAATATTAAAGATTATAAAAAACAAAATATAGTGGTAATTTTCAAAAATATACCATTCAATTTACAATGTAAAAATTGACTATAGATTGCCTTAAGGATTACAATCGAGAAATACTGTTTTCTAATCGTTAAAGTACAGAAGGATATGCTAGTCCGCTAGCATCTACCTATTGCATTAGAATTTACTTTCAATCCATCTTCTAATTTAATGCCAGGAAACGATATTTCATCTGAAACTATTTGAAAAAATTTATTAAATTTCAATAGATAGCTATTCTATATGTAACTAAGTCAGCACTGGCCCATCTACCCATCGTCAGTTAATCAGATTTAGCCCATTACGCAATAAATACATGTAGCCTATAATTTTATGCACTTCATTAAGTAATAGGTATGTGTCGATGGCGTAAGAAATATAATATTATATAAATAACTACGTAATTAATACTCGATCATACTTAAATTTATACTTAAATTTACCGATTTTATCGATTATATGGACGGAAAATAATTTTTTATCAAATTAAAATATTTTAATGTTTTTAACTTAAGTGAAATTTGTGATGTTATCATCTTACCAATCATTCAATCCGAAATTTTACACTGGTCAAGAATATTCTTGTTAAAAATCAATACTTTACACACAACAAATAAAATGGAAAAAATATATTAGAATAATGAAATGTTTAAGTGAATTTCACGACAATAATATTATTTGCCCACTGACCAATTTTTACATTAGCTATTGAATATTAATATTAACATTAGAAATATATATTTATAAGCTCCTCTGATAATATAATAATAATAATTAAAATAATAATAATACTCAATAATGAATCATAATAATCATAATATTTATTCACATCATATATAATATCTAAAATTTATTTTAAATGCTATATATTTTAATGAGAAATTTAAATGGATTGATGTAAAATAATATGATAAATTAAATCATTATGAAAACTTTATAATTATATGAATTTATTGATTGTTTAATTTTCAAACTAGTTCTAATGATTTATTGTGAATTTAAAGTTAAAAATTAGTTTAATAATTAAATTTTGATAATTTTTATATGTAGTTTAGATAAAAACAATATAAACTTAACTAAATAAACTGTCAAATTTAAATGGTTTTTATGAAAGTTATGATAAATGCAAATGGTATTTAGCAAATAATATAAAATTATTTTGAAAACAGGTTATAATATAATGATTTATTTTGATTTAACTTTATAAGTTAAATGTTATAACTATTTTATTTAAATTTCATGTAATAATTTTTAAACTTGTAAATTTCAGTAAAATTGTAATAATTTAAATGATTTAATAGTCAATAATTATATGTAACAATACTTTTAAAATTACTTGAAATTTAAATTAAATTGTGTTAATTTAAAACTTAAATACTTCATAAGACATCATTATTTAATTTTGACATGTAATAAATACGACTCTGATTGAATTAAGTCAATGAATTTATTTGTTATTTGAAATTATTTCAGATTCACATGAAGAAACCACTCAAATCCTGCAATAATTACACGCAAAGATTTTAATCAAAATTATTTTCATTATATTTTGAACAAATACTTTTATTATGATTAGTATTTTATATTATCATGTAGCAGCTAATGTTAAAATTGCCGTGTGGAACTTCACTTAAATGTATTTGTTTATTTTAATATTTTTTTCTATTTTATTTGTTGTGTATAAAGTTTATTTATTTCTAATTATAATATTTTTGATCAGTGTAAAACTACGCTTTGGATGATGGGAAACATGAATAAAATCTTAACAAAAAAGCATGAAAATATTTTAAAAATTCTATGTCCGTCAAAGAAATAAAAAATCTGTAAATTTAAACGAAATATCATGAAAATCGGTTAATTTAATCAAAAATTATTAAAATCACTTAATTTAAACAAAGAATTAAATTCACTAGTGATTGTGTAATTAATGTATAATAGTATACTTATTGCACCATTGATACTCATCTTTTGCGTTACAAAATCGTTAAATTTATAGGCTTCTCTGTATTTATTTCGTAATCGGCTAAACTCAATCTGACGATGGTGCAGTTCAGACTTATATCTCTACTCATATAAAAATAAATATTAAAGCGAAAATTAATTACTATTCATGTTTTCCAAAAATATATTGTTAATAAATTTAATAATTTCTTCATTTACAATGTTTAAAATATTTTCATATTCCTGATTTCTAATCGATTTTAGCTTCGAATTGACATTTTTATACAATTGTTGAAATTTACTATCAGAAATATTTTTGAAATTCACATCAAGAATAATTGGCCTAACAATGAATCAATAAAAATTATATATTTAATTTTATTTATACTCAGCGAGATGTGAAATAAATTTCTTAAACAATAATATTATTTCATTGACAGTCTTCCGATATTTAAGGTTTGATAATAACGTGTCAAGTGAATTAAAAAAATCCAAATTTTTTATCCAATCTTCTTTCATCTTATGCTTACTTTCTAACAATTTGAACTTTTCAAGGGGGCTTGTTTGAATATAAATTTTTACATGAACAAGTTTTGTTTGACAATAATTAATTATCTCTCTATTAATTTTATTATTATCATTATCTAAACATAAAATAAATTTTCAATGAAAATATGATGTTCATTACCTGATTTGTAGTCTATAATAACAGCAATTTTATCATAATCCTCACATTCTTTCAATAATTTCTCATTAGTAATATCAAAATAACTATAATAAATAATTTGCATTTCCTCTTTAATGATTGGATGAATTTCATAATCCAAATATATTTCTATTGAAATATTTTCGATTATTTTCAATTCGGAAATCAAATTTGATAAATTATTTAATTCTTGTATATTCATCATGTATTTCTAGCATTGTTTCAATAAAATAAATATAGAAAATTATCAATTAAAACCTTATTTTGGAAAACAAAATATTCGCAATTGGTTTTAATAAAATAACATTTTATCGAAAATTTTTCTATTAAATTTACGAAAGCAGGAATATTTCGCCCAACCAAATCACGTAAGATATCAGAACTATTAGTTAATTGACTGAAACAATATCAAAATAAAAATTAAAAAAAATAATTTTACTTTCCGAATATTACATAGTTTGATCCATAAATTTTATCCAATGATATTGATCTGATATTTCTAGTGAATTGGAATACTTCCTCCTTCAATTCCTTTGATGTAACAGCTAATTTAATATTTCAATAAATAATTTTTTCAAAATTATTTATTAACATTTTGAGATGAAATGAATAATTTTTTCAAAGTTTTCTATTGATTTTTGTAACTTGCTAAAATAAAAATTATTCTGAAAATTTATTATATAATTCAAAATTTTGATAAGCACTTGATTCTTAATAGAATCAAGTAACTTGATTCATAATAGAATTCAACAAAATAAGTTATTACACAGTTTAATGAGAAAAAATAAATTTATATTGATACATTTAAAATAATTTTACTAATTTAATAAATGTGTATTAAATAATAAAACTGATGAAATTTTTTTTGTGATTCAATATAAACTGATAAAAAAAGGTTAAAAAGATAAGCATAGAATAAAAAAATTAATAATAAAAATTTTTTATATTTTTTATTGATTTATTTTAAGGGATGATTGTTAGGCGCATGTTAAAATTATCTCAATGACTGAATTATTTTAGAAATGTTGAAATTAGAGATGATTAATATAATTATTTGCAAAAGAATTAATTATTTGTCAAGTAGAAAAATGTCATTTCCGACATTTATTATTATTTGAATTCAACAGAGGTGTTAATGCATCGAAATTCGCTGAATCAATTTATGCAATGGGTTCTTGATTTCAAATAGTGATATGTTGATATACTATATTTAACGTACTAGAAGTCTTTATTCACGCTAACAACTCGGAATTGGTTATTATGATACACCATCAATCAACTATAGTGCGAACTTTTAAAATCATGGGTAAAGATCTTTTTTGAATTGTTGTTGGTGATGAAAAAATATACTTTCATGATGATGCCAATAAAAGAAATGAATAGCTTAGTTGTTATGAAGAACAACTTCTCATTTTGCATCCAATTTCCTCTCCGATTAAAAATTACTTTAACTTTTATACTTCCAAACCAAAGGATATTTTAGCCATGGAATAGAAAGGTTTTCAATTTTTTTGGAAAGAATTGTAAATAATGAAAGGGGATATTTTTTGATTAGTATTTGTACTTTTTTGTTAAAAATCAATACATTTTATTATTATTATTTTAATAAAGAATGAAAAAGTAAATAACCGTTTAATTTTTTCATTGCTTTCAACAAATGGTGATACATATGAAGACTTTATTTTCTAAAACATTAATTATTATTAATATTAAATCAATACATGTATATAATTCTTCAAGTATTAATATTTTTTTAATACGAACGAATCTTGCACCTTACATGTAGTGCTTGAAATGCATGCAAAAATAATACACAGCCAAGAACGTCTTACATGTGATACAGTATATTTTTTAATGACATGTCATTGATTTCAATCTATACTCAACAACGTTTTCTCTTCATTCGTTATTTCATTGTAACATACTGTTTAGATCGTATCGAAACTGACGTATATACAATTTCCAATTACAAATTCGTTAGCAACTTTGTAATTTTTTGAAACATGTAAGTTTGTTAAATGAACCAATAACTTATATTTTAGACGATTCAGTTCAAACACCATATCTGCGCCATACTATAGCGTCATTAATTCTGCCTTTTGTAATATTCTCTAAAACATTGACTTTTTAATATTGTATTTAATTATCTGAAACATATACATAATTTTAAGAGTATTTAAGGCTCTCATTATTAAATGTCTCTAAATTTTCCTTTGACATTACAAATATAATTTTCAACTTTTTATTTGTTTTATTGTAACTTTTTCATAAAAACTAGTAAATAAATTTTTTCTGCATAATTTCTCATCCAATCAAATCTGCTGTCAGTCTGCAACTAAGAAAATAACTTCTGTACAATTGATCAATTGTCCCTTCATTTCTAACTATCACAATAATTTCAAGTGTGGAATCATTTGCACACCGCCATCTTTCGTTGCTAACATTTAGGTGTTGTTCTCGAAATTTACAAAAAACATCTAAACTCATGTTTTATTCGGGTTTCACTATCTAAAACACATTCAGCTTTATTCCCTTGAATTGATACGGTAACACTTGGTCTCACTTCACTTGATAGTACGAAAATTTCATTTTCAGTTCAACTTCAATTCACCCAATAAATTTTATTATTTCCAAACATTCACTTTACTAAAAACCTGTATAATCTCTTTGAATATTTTCCCATATTATGGCACTATTCGACCCCAATATGGAAAATCAATCAATATATTTGTAAATGAGTAGAACCATGTTGTTTTGGTACTATCGTTTGAAACCACTTTTTTATATGAAACCGATCACTTAAGTAGATGGATATGGTCTTAATGGATCAGAATTGGACGCATCATGAAAGGTATGAATTTTCAAAACTTTGGCGATAATTTTAACATCTTAAAGAAAACAATTAATTTTAATATTGAAACCATGGAAAATTAGCACTACATTTGTTTTTTTAAATGAATGAATTTTCACAACTTAATGTAATCAGTGAAATTTCAAACCCTTGGCATGAACTTTTACACTACAATATTTTAACCAAGTCCACTAAAAAAATAATCATGTAAAATATCACACTTGAATCATGACTGAGAAAATTTGAAATTTCGGTAATCATTATTTCGGACAGATGTAAACGTGCAGGTATTTCCATGTTATTGTTGAATGTGTAACGAAGTGACGGGTCAGTAGATAGATAGTAACGCATTTAAACACCCCCTCCCCCACTCAAAGTAGAAAATTTTCGAGGTCAAAGTGTTAACGTATACTTGATTCTTATTGGTGGGAGATTTTTTCAAGGTCAAACTATCTACGTATACTCGATTCGGATTGCAGGAATATTTCAATGTCAAAGTGGCTCATTTTACTCAATTCTGAGTTGCCGAAATTTTCAAGGTCATAATATTTCAAGCATAAATGTAATTAGGTCAAGGTTATTTCCATGACAACTATCATCCGGGCAGACTTCATATTTAATTTCTTTGCGCAGATTTAATATTTAAATTTCCCGCGCAGACATAATATTTTTTGTTTAAATTAATTGATTTGTGTGATTTGTTTAAATTTACTGAATTCAGTAATTTAACTTAATGATTATAAATAAACACATTTACATGTAACTTATTTTGTTATTTAAACTAATTAACTTGTATTATTAAAATCTAATTTACAATTAAGATCCAGATTTAAACAACTGTTCATAATGACTGTGATTATCTGTTTTATCAACAATAAATTTTATGTTTTGATTAGTCTTTTCATTTGTCTTTTATATATTATTAATAATATTGTCTGAGAAGCATGTAATCTTAATATTGCTAGGAACGATTAATATTGATGTTAATATTGGTCGAGGGAAAATCACTTCAAAATTTGAAAACTTAAACAATATAAGTTTTCCCATACATTTTCTTTGAAAAATCCTTAAAAATCATTAAATCACTTAATTTAAATAAAAATCTCAAAAATCAGTAAATTGCCATGGAAATAACCTTGACCTAATTACATTTAACCTTGACCTACATTTACTCGATGGTTGAAATAGTAAACCAATCAGAATAGAGTATAATGAGATACTTTGACCTTGAAAAAATGTCCCACTGATCAGAATCAAGTATACGTAAACAATTTGACCTTGAAAAAATGTCCTACTGATCAGAATCAAGTATACGTAAGCACTTTGACGTTGAAAATTTTTCTATCTTGGAGGGAAGCGGGTGTTTACATGCGCTACTATCTATCTACTCGGATTTCATTGTGTATACGTATGTTTATACAAGTGGGACGGTAAAATATGTATTAAAGATGTCAAAATGAATACTCGACCAGCCTCCTTTTTAAACCTTAAGTCCTAATTTTAGTTGTATTCTACTCAGAAAAAAACTGTTTATACATTGTCTAAAACAATTTTGTCGTAAAATATTTTGTCATCTTGAATATTTAGCACGGGATCACATAATGATAGTTGTTAAAATTATAATGAAATATTAATTTATACTGTAACATGTTAGCCCCATTAGAATCAGCATAAAAAACTGCATATACATTGTTTCATCGAAAATGATATATTCAAAAATGACCTCCCACCGAAGATCTTATAAAGAATTTGGTTTTCAGATTTTAGTTTAAAAAATTAAAATGTAAAATAGAATTATCTAATGAATTTTTATCAAAAAATGTTTCCTTCATCAAGGTGGTGGTTAAAGATACATATCAATTAAATAGGTCAAAGTCCACTTATAAAAATGTTTTCATCAATAACATAATGTATATTAGGATCGTAATAAAATGTTGAAATCGAAAGTATTATTTAAATTTAAAAATATACATTTTAAAAACATGTACCATTTTATAGAGAATAAAAAGTAGACTACAATAAATTTAGTAGAATACCTTCACACAAGTGTTTTCTAACAATGTTATCGATAAAATAAAAAAATAAACTGTTCAAAAATACTAGAAATAAGTACGTAATACACACTAATATGTGTCGCTGTGTAAAACATGATAATTCGGTAATCTTTTCGAAAATATGAAGAACAGTTAAGTAATACATATCAATGTGCCTTTGGGTATTTGCATTGGAAAAGTTGTATTCAATTCGATTAGTTTTTCTTCCCCTTTGTTTCTATCATTTCTTAATCACCTATTTCATCAAACTAATCCATATAACAACCAACAAAATCATGAATGTATCAATAAAACAAAGAGAAATCTTACTAATTTATAGTTCTTTATAGCCTCCAAAATCGTATTTTCATTCTAAATAATAATTAAAACTTATTACTAAATTTCAATAAAATAAAAAGTAATCGATTTCTAATAATAAATGGTTATTTATTAAAAAAAACGTTTAAATCCTAAATTTAAGATAAATAATTATTTAACTTAATTTAATGAAATCTAAGCTTTCCGTCTACTTGTTTTGTGTAGCATAGTAATCTTATAGAAAATATAAATTTTTATGTCAATTGTTTCTAAATTTAAAGTAAAATTAAAAATTTTTATCAAAGTAAAATTTGGAAAAAATAAAAAAATTGTTTTGACTTAAGCTTTCAGATGTTAATATCAAATAATAATTGTCCTAAATATAATAATGGATACAAAAAATTACTTAACTTGAATCTTTTAAATGAAACAAAATATTAGACACTGTATGTAGGTGGATAGCAGCGCATTGAAACACCTCTTTCTTCCAAAGTCCCTTCTCACAAACAAAGTGGTTTAGAAATTTAGTGGTTTGAATTTTGATCTGGTGCAGTATAATCGTTTCTGATTAGACAAAAGTTTATATTGACTTTCCCTGTCGGATGGTATTGCACAAGTATTACAATAGTATCGTCATATTCGGAATGATGTGACGTATTTCATAGTACAATCATCAGTTCAATGAAGAGTGAAAGCAAAAATGAATATATAAATGAATATAAATGGAAAACTTGCTCCACCCAGTATTTTGATTGGATCAACTTGAGATTGAACCATTCGACTGGATATTAGAAACTTCCTATGTATTACCTAAATGACTATACAATGTTTTGTTCTCGAGATAACGGGTTTAATGCCCCGCAACACTTTAATGATAATCGTTTTACAATTAAAATTATTAGTAGAATAATTGTTGGACTTAACCATTGGTCGCATTTTAAATTTCATTAAAATTTTTATAAAATACTGATAATA
>MQRL01343073.1:0-12003 GCA_001938525.1 Dugesia japonica
ATTATTATTATTATTATTATTATTATTATTATTATTATTATTATTATTATTATTATTATTATTATTATAGAAGATAGATATTTGCGTCCTGGCATCGACCCCCTCCTCCCCTCGCCATCAACTTTTTCTGTTGTTTTGATGTTTTTTAATTAATTTTAAATATGTGTTTTTCGCTTGTACTGGTATACTTTGTTTACAACTTGATTTTGGTTTCATTTTCTCAATTAGTCCTGGTTAACTACCAATTACTGGTAGCAAAGGTTCAATTTTATCCTTAATTATTTCGATAGCTGGTAGTTTGCTCATGTCAAATGTTGCTATCAGTCTACTTCGGTTTATTATTATGAGTGTTTGTTTAATCAAATATGTAATCGCGATTGCAATTCTTGTGGATGATGGACCTCCTGCAATTAATCCATCTACTGCTTGTTCCATTTAACTTTTCAATATATCTTTTGTTCCTTTCAAAGCAGGTAATTTTTTAATTAATGGTTCCAATATTCAAGAAATTTGTTCAGAATTTTCCGTTAATTTTGTACTTCCAATCTACATCTTTAATTCTGGATATATTTTTAATAAAATTCAATGTATTCGTTTTTCCGTTGTCGTTTCTTCTGATTCCCTTTGTTCTAACAATTCTTGTGATACATCTGTTAGTTGCTTATTTTGCCTCACGTTTCTCTTTGATACCTTTGAACAACCAAAAATAGCAAATGCTGCCTTCTTAGAGAAATAAATAGCGTTTAGCTAAATGAAAAGGAACAATAACAGGTCTGTGATGCCCTTAGATGTTTGGGGCCGAACGTGCGCTACAATGGCCGTAACAGCGAGTTTAATTCCTAGCTAAAAATCGCTGGGTAACCTGCTTAATCACTGTCGTGTCAGGAATAATGGATTGAAATTATTCCACTTGAACGAAGAATTCCTAGTAAGTGCAAGTCACTAGCTTGCGCTGATTACGTCCCTGCCCTTTGTACACACCGTCCGTCGCTACTACCGATTGATTGATTTGAAATTCCATTGCTAGTTGATGATCCCCATAAGTTAGATAATCTTTCTCAAAATCTCCTATCCATGAATGTTTCCGCATCTCTTGTCATTTATTTTTGAAATTCATTTTCCGTTGATTCTTCTTCAGTTTTTACATTTTGTAATCTTTCTTCTGTCACTACGTCTGATACATTCATTTCATCTACCATTTCATCTGCAAATGTTTGTAACGCGAGTGATATTGGTAGTTCTTCATCGATATCCACTTCTTTTGAATTTCAATTTAGAGATGCTTCAATCTTTTGACTTCTCGCTCCTCTTTCTTTTTGACGTTTTACTTGAGTTATCAAGACTTCGTCATTTTCTTGAGTTTCTGTTCCTTTTTCTTCACTCTCTGTACAAGATGAACTTCCCGATACTCGTATTGCTGTTTTTGCGGAAATTATTGATTGAGTTGTCCAGACCTTGGTGGAACGTTGTTCAGCCGTAAATCTAGGCTTTTCTGCTAATACTTTTGTAGTTGGTTTCTTCTTCAACAATTCTTTACCCACCACTGGATGTATATATATTTTATTTGGATGCCTCACTTGCACATCCAATGTTCCAATCATATCTTTATTTAATAATACCTGATTATTAAAAATAAGTGAATATGGCGGATTGAAAAGCAATTTATTCTTTAATTGTTCCACTGTTTCAAAAACCATTATTACTACTCTTGTTTATTGACCTCTTGATTCAATTATTCTGAGAGTAAACTTGAGAAGCTTTTCTTCTTCTATCTCTCAATTTAGCTATTTAGAATTTATAATTTTAAATTGCTCCGGCCTCAAATTACATTCCTCTTTTAATCTTGATATTTAATAAGTTAATTCTCTTAACTCTTTTATCGATAAATCGCTGCTGATTAGTTGATCCAATAATTGTTGCAGTTCTGGTTTTGGAACATTTTCTTATTTAATGATGATTGCATATTGTTGTATTAAACTTTGCATGTTTCCAATATTGTGTTTGTTTCTTGTTGCTGTTGCTGCTATTGATTTACACGGTTGAATTATTATTGGACACAATTCTTCGCTCGATTAATCTTCTGATCTAGATATTAGTTGAGGTAGTATTACTGCTATCGTTTCTCGTATATTAATATCTAATTCGTCTATATGTATTTGGTACGTGTAGATAAATTTCATCGATATACAACTGAATCGTTTTTCTATATAATGTTTCTTTTGGTCTTTTCTTGGTATACGGATTTCTTTCTTGATTATCTGCTAAAAACACGTAAACATCCATCATCAATCCTGGCCAAATACCTAAATCTTTAACTGAGTTCTCCTCATTTTCCTCAGCGATCTCTTCCCCACAATATATAACGATAACTTCTCTTTGAGTTGCTAATCCAATTGCCTTTCCTCTTGGCATTTGCTTGTTAATATACTTAAGTATTTCATTTATTAATTTCTCCCATGTTGTAGTGGTTTTAATCTTAAATTCCTTCTCTGATTCATCTGGGAAATATATTGTAACATTTAATGATTGCTTTGGTATGTTTTTAGTATTTATTCCCACCAATGTATTAACTAATTCACAGAACATTTTTCTTACAATTAATTTCAATTGATTTAATTGATTTATTACTTCTTCTATCTTTAAATTTTGCATTTGTTTATAATTTTCCATTATAACCATTCCTACCTTGGTTAATGTCAATCTATATGTTGTTTGGTTTCTGGTATTGAAATTGATGTTTGACTGTCATAATTATTATATACCATAACGTTTTTCTTATACTCTCCGTCTAATGATCTCATGCTCTGTTTTGTTTTTCGAAGATGTAGATGTGACAGTACTGAGCCTTTAATAAAAACAATCTCTCGCTTTCAAATAATGCCACTTCAGTCGCACCACCAGGCTTTAATCTATAGATGTAAATGTGCTCGTTTACCGCTTCTTTATTAAGAATTCTAACTGGTGAACAAATTATATAATGTTCAAGTGATTTTGGCCATTTTAACCTATTCAATGCTTTTACTAATGCTCCCACCATTGTATTCTTTAATGCTAATTTTCGAGGAATATTTCGGTATCCAAATCGATGATTGTATTTAGATATTTGTTCTTCCATCAAATAAACCATATTCATACAATTGTGTGCGGGTTTTATGGCTTCCATCGCACTAAGTCTATAATTCTCCGTAGTTGACACTTCTAAAATTTCTTTTTCATATTCATCGATAATATACTTCCATTGTAATTTAGTTGTCACATCTATATGTCCTGGCTCTGTTAATTTTACAATATGATTCATTATGGACCAATAAGCTTTTCGATCAATCTCATATTTTCCTTTTCTAGTTCTTTTCATTATTGTTTCGATATGTTCCCTCGTTTGTGATTGACATTTTATTGATTTATTCATCGTGTCGTTTGTTACAACTTGATTGATCGCCATTTCCGCTCCTTGTTTTGTATTATCATCATTGTTTACTGAATTCTTTGATACTTTTGGTTTTACATCTTTTTCTGTAGTTACTCTTTTAGGTGGTTTCTTTTGTCTGTTCAATAAAGTTTATGCTCTCATCGTATGCTTAATAGAATTCTTTTTCAAAGATTCAATTATTTTATTTATTGTTTAATACTCAAAATGCATGAACGCTGGTTGTTTAGTTTGAAATAGTCTATCACTTTCTAACAACTTTAAAAACTGCGTTTTTCCTAGTTGATTTCCATGTACCGAAATGTGTTCTTTAAGATTATTCTGATCAATAACTCTTGATGATGAACATAATACATATTCGTGTAATGGTTTCGGCCATTGCAGTTTATTTATCGCTGTTATCAACTATTCAACTGTTAGTGTTTTAATTTCAATTTTTCTAATTTAAATTTGAAATCCACATGGTATAGATTTGGTTTCATCATTACTGGTTGCGTATACGTATCTCTTGATTGATGGCCCCGCCACCTTTGGATTGTCTGTAATCAATCTTTTCAACGGCTCCATTATCATGATTTTGTAATACTCAGGATTAGTTTCTGTCATCAATTCCACTTCATACTCTTCCGCTTGAGTCTTCCCATTTATTTTGATAACTGAATCTACATCCTTTGATTCTACGAATTCAATAAATGGATTCATTATTTTCAAATATGTTCTTCGCTTAATTTCATCTCTCAAATCTTCAGCAAGTTCTAGTTTTTCTTCTTTCTGTCGTCGAATTGCGAGATGATTTTCCAACGACTTATCATCTAAGGTCTTCTTGGAACGTATCATATTAAAATGTCTAGGATTAGAATTCGTCATTCCTCTTGCTCTCAACCTATCCTGAGCAATTTGTTGTTCTTTCAATTGTTGCTGCAGATACTCTTGCTCTTGTTTCAATATTTCAAACGTTTTTTGCTCCTGATTTTGAGTATATTGTAACATATTTATTTGATGCTGAGTTTTGGCTCTAATACTATTTATTTCCTGCTTTAATGCTTTATTTTGCTGTCTTATTCTTTCAATTGCTGGACATAAATTTGATTTAGCATTAAATTAGTATAGTTTGATTTATTACCGTCATTTCTGAAGCTATTTCTACTAATATGTCCCGACTTATTACATATATAACATACCGGTGAATTTTCTTGGAAGCAATGTTCTGCACTATGTCGGAGTTTCTGAAAAATTGTGGAATTGTTCATTGTTTTTACTGGCGGTCTAGATTTGCATAATCTTACTCGATTTCCAATTTTCCCACAATTTTTACAAGACATATTTGTTGATTTCTAGTTCACTTGTTAGTTGTTATTATTATTCGATTGAAAATTGTTCGTTTGTAATTTCTTTTTCCCAGGTGATAGTGACTTTAATAATGGCTAGGGTCTTTGTATGAAATCAGATACCTTCAGAGTATCTTTAGTCTGTTCATTTTGCTCTTCTATTTGAAACACTTTACCAACTTTTGGTTGAGGAACATCAACATTGTGACATACTCTTGCTGAATTTTTAGCCAACTCTACTTTTTACGGTTGAGTATAATGCACATGTCTCTTTACATCTGCATTTCTCAACCCTTTTATAAATGCTCCAATTATAACTCCTTCATTAATATTATCTCCCATAGCTATTTTCCCAGGTCTTTGCATTTCAGCCGCAAATGCTTGAAATGATTCATCTTTATGCTGTCATCTGTTCATAAAATCTTGCTTCTCCTGAACTTGTATAGCAGGTGCTTTAAAAATATCTAATAACAACGTTTTAGCTCCTTCCTACGTTTTCACTTCTTTATCTTTCTCAGTGGCTTTATCCCAATAAATAGTTTTATTACCTCTAACTAAATACAGGGGTTAACGCTCTGCTGCTGTTTCATCGCTCCAGCAACATGTGTTGATATGAATTTCATAGTTTGTGATGAAATCGAGTATTTTATTTGGATCTCCGTCATATTTATCACCACTGAAATCAGTTTTCCATTCTTTGAGTTTATCGTCCATATCCAATTCATGTTGTCTACTATTTGATGACATTTTATTTTATTCTTTGATTTCGTCTTGATTGCTTAAATTTTCTGTTTCGCTCTGTGATTCCGATATTGGTAGAAAATGCGATACAGATTCTGGAATATTTGCTTTATTGGTTATTAAATTATCACAATATTTGCTATCAGTTATATTTTTTTCTACTATCTGATTTTGATTTTCAATTTTTGACTCTGTTTCTTTATTTTCTTTTGATTCTGACGATTCCCTTGTTATTGTTGAAGGAAATCAGTTAGGTGATTGATTTGTTTCTGAGGATATTGGCTTTTTAGATGTCCTTGATTCTTTTCTTGTAAGTGATGATGCTCTTTGTGCTTTTGCTTTGTGCTCTTTTCTACTTCAAACAGTAGATCTCGTATAATATCTGGGCTTTTCTAAATCCTCAATGGCTATCGTAGTATAACAATTGTATTGTTCTCTTTAATCTGTAATATAATATTATACTGTCCTTTTCCCTAAAATATAAAATAAAAGCCTTTTGGCCTATGAATATTAATTAACAATAAATAATCAATTAGCCTTAATCTTAACTTATTTATTTTTACTATCTCCTCTATTCAGTCTTTAATGTTACAATTAATGCTTATTTCCTAGTTTTTAAGACGATACTATCTTTTATGTAAAAATCTACTTAACTCTCATAATTACATCCTACACCTATCATTTTATTATTTTTCAAAAATATTTAATCTATGTTTACATCTTATGTTATCTATTTCCCTAATAAATGCTAAAATGTTTTTAATTTAACTCAATCTTTTTAGCTGGCGCTTATTCAATTTATTATACTAAAATTTTATCTATCGTTTTAATTTATTTATTTATTTTCTCATATTTTATATCGCACTCTGATTATTACAAAATTTATTACATTATCTCTATTTTGTTTTGCTTCTAATTTTACTTTTTATTTGTCAAGATAATATTTCAAAATTTCTATTCTTCTTCTATTATTCTATTATTCTAAAACTTTTGCGGTCAATTAAGATTCCTCGGATCTCGTTTTGGGAAGATCCCATCCCAGATTTGAGCAGACATTTCTCAAATCTTAAAAACCCTATACGAACTTCGAGCAGTAAATCCGTAAGGGAGAACTACTTGCAGTCTAATACGCCAACCGAACTGCTTGGATTGTCAGTCCAACAAAAAAAATATCGCCCACTCACTACTGCTGGTGCATATCATTGTTCACATTACAAACACTTTCTTCCGGCCTCAAAAGATGAATTCGAGAGAATTTCGAGTTCCCACGCTGCTTATGCGCGGCGGCGCAGCTCACAGTAAAACTCCAAAGATACACTTACTGTCAAAACAAAAACATTTTTACCTCGAGGTAGCTTTTCATAAGTCTCAATTGTTTCGTCAATCTTCGTCATTAGACAGCCATTCCAGCTTTCCTCATAAAAGATGATCAATCTTTAACATGGTTCATGTTGGTGATTCTATAGTTAACATCTTGTATCTCATAGGTCTTACTGTTTCAAAATCGCTCCCATCTCCGTTTATTAAATTTACCAGTATTGATAAAATTTATTCTACCTGTGCTGACTGTCCAATACCCTTCCTGTACTACCTGACTAAGTGTGATTTCGATAAAACAATAAAATTAAAATCTTCAAAACTAAAATTTCTTCCAATCTTCCGTTTCCTCATCTTTATAAATATTCCAAAAATTCTCTCAAACAAACAAAAAAAGAAACTTATGTTTCTTGTAAATACAAAAGCTTCTTCCTGCAGCACCAAACTCTTCTGAAATTTATCTTTTTAAAAACACAGACCTTCTTTATCTTTACCATTTAAATTCAAAATTACGCAATTGCTCTACTTAATATATGATTCTAAAACATATTTCTTAAACTAACAATCTTCATTTTTCAAAGTGCAACATTTTTTAAATTCTCAATTATTTTGTAATCTTCAACTTGTTTGCGATACAAAGAAGCTTCTGTTGAATATTCATTTAACTTTTCTAATTTTCTGTTCCTCAACTTTTTATTTTTATTTCATGATTTTAATTATTTCCCTTTTTTGTTACAATTTTTTATTAGCAAAATTATATATCTTTTATTTATCATTTTTTCTTTAAGCCAGTATAACCTTTCTTCATATGCCAGAATATTTTCCTTTAATTTACTTATTACTTATTGCTCCACATCACCTCATCATACTATTAAGTTATCAAAGGCTCATTTTACATTTTTTATAAATAACTCTTATTTTCACGTTTTATTTATTAGGTTGTCACATATGAAATGTTCGATTACGTAATAGACAATAAAATCAATAAAAGTCCAATAAAATCAAATTTTATTTTATTATAATAATCACCATAGGATTTTACACCTTTTTGCCATCTACAAACTACTTTTAAAATACCATTAGCAAAAATATTTTTTTCTCTGGAGTCTATCAATTCAAAAATGGCCATTTTGACATTTTCGCGATCAGCAATGATTTTTTAAAAACCAAAAATTATCAAAATGCTTAAAAAAATGATAATCTGTTGGAGATAAGTCGGGCAAATATGGTGGATGTGGCAAGGTTTCAATTTTTAAGTCTGTATACTTTTGCAAAGTCTTCTTTGCCACATGTGGTCGAGCATTATCATGCAAGAGGATGATTCCTTTCTTATTGACCAATGAAGGCTGTTTAATGCATAATGTTTTGTGCATTAATTCAATTTCAGAATAGTATTTGTCTGAGTTAATAGTTTTACCTTCTTCTAACAAAAACAAATCTATGACTCCAGCTATAGACCACCAAACTGTCAGCATTGTCTTTTCGGGTGTAAATCCGGTTTAGAACAGTGTAAAGGAGATTGGTCGGCATCTAATTATTGTGCAAGACGTCTACAATTTTGATGAATAACCCGTTTTTGATCACAAGTGACATTGCGATCTAAAAAAGATTCCAATTTATTTCGATCCAGCAGCATTTGGCAAATTTTAAATCTATGCGATTTTTTGGAATTATTCAATAAATGAGGAACCCATTGGTCCATCTTTCTTTTCTTTCCAATGCCTTTCAAATGACGGAAAATTGTTTGACGACTAACGTCTAACGTTTTACTAAGTTGTCGTACTGATTGACTAGTGTTTAGTTCCACTTTACGTTTTATATTTATTATATTTATTCTTTTCTTTATGATCTATCCTTTTTGGATTTAATATTAATTTATCTTATTAAAGCATTTATTCAATTCAAATTTTTTCTATCACCTAAATTAACATTTATTATCAAGTATTTCAAATTCCGCAAATTTAATTTTCCCCAAAAGTTTATCTGTTCATCAAATAAAAATTGTCATTTTTATCATTTCATTACTTTATTTTTAGAGATTACCGCCGGTCAAATTTTATTATCAAGTCCTAATTATTAATTAAGATTTTTCCTAATACTGCTTAAACATTTTATTAAGTTTTAAATATTATTTAAAATCGTCAATTAATAATAATATATTCGAATAAAAATTCATGACGAGTGGCCTGCTTTTTATCTCATAACCACCTTTTATCTTTCATGATCAAGTGAGTTGAAACTTAGTTATCAAGCAATTCGCCACTTAATATTTTACGAAATTATTTATAATAGGTATCCAAAGATATTAACTATTAATAAAAGGTATTCAATGGTGTTTAATATTAATCAAAAGGTATTCAGTTGTCATCGATTAAAATATATTAAACTGCAGCGAATTTATGCAGTTTAATTTTAATTGCTGCATAGTCAAATTTATCTTAATCGTTATCAAGATTCTATGTTATCCCTCATTTATTTCTAATTGTTATCATTATTTAAGATTCCTCGTAATACCCTCAGTGCTCGACTCAAGTTTCGGTATTATTTTAAAATCCTTTATTAATAATATAAATAAAATATGATCATTAATTATGACGAGTCACTTGTCTCTTCATCTCATACTAACTTTTGTCTTTTGTGACCAATTAGCCAGGAATTATAAATCAAGTGATTCATCATTAAATGCTAGGGACTGCATTGATTCTATCAAAATGTATTTCAATTCAAGGTGAACATTCAAAGTTGAAAAATAATTTTATTCTCGTTTTTAATTATGGTTCACCAACCATATCTTTACATTTAAGATAAAACAATTTTATTTCAACACTAATCAATTTAAGCTTTGTTAGCCAATAAATAATTTCAATGTAAGTTTAAGCTGAATCGATTTTACCAGAAATAAATCTTTATCAATAAACATTACCTTCAACATTATTTCAAAGTTAATTCATTTTCAATAATCAAATATTCTATTATCTATTTTATTTATCATTTAACCACAGCTATACCCTCAACATTTATCACTTTCAACAAAAGTTTCATCACTACTTTATTGACAATATAGTTTTGTCAATAAAATTTTCATACGAATAAATTTATTAACGTTAATAAAATTTTCAATAATTTTAAAAGATTATTCCACCTTATTTAACTTTTGATTTAAATAATGAACAGCAAAACAACAAACAAAATCTTTACGAAGATAATAATCTATCTCTATTCTTGCTGAGCCCCCCAAAATACTAGGATTTTAACGAAATTAAAAAGATGTAATTTCTGTAGGTGCACCCTCGTGAAAACCACAAGCATTTTAACGTCGTGTGTCCCTTACATGCTCTCGGCTTGGTTCCAGTGACTCCTTTTTACAGGAGAGTTGTAATCGCTCCTTTAGTTTGGGTCCAGCAGACTAGAGTGTTACTCCATCTTAAATAATTTGGAGTTACAATTTCTTTTATGATACTCTTTATCCTTTAACAATTTTTGAATTTAGAGTAATTGTGATACTGATTTTTGCAAAAAAATGAGAAAGATAGAACACAGATTATTCTCGATTTTATAATTAATAACTTATTTATTTAATTATTTATTTATTTTGACACTCATTATGTTTTACATAAAATTTGAGTTTTATACATCTCATAAAAACCAGTCAAAATGTTCAATGGCGTTGTCTATAATAATGATTTTATTTAACCTTAGTTCATCATAGCGTGCAATTCGCAGAAAATTCATTTATTTTTCTTTCTCATTCGTGTGATTTTATTTACTTTTAATTGTTTAGGGTTGATTTAAATGCAAAGTCGCTATTTTATGATGCCATGGGGTGTAATTAAGCCGATATATTCCTTTCTAATAAAGTTTTTATATAACAACTGATAATTCATCAAACTTTAAAGAAAAACTAGTAAACAACATTTTAATTCAAAATTTATTTACAAATCCAAAATATTTATTTATACACAATTCTATCTTGACATTTTTCGGCTGCTTTAATAATTTCCTTGGATTTGTTTTCGTTATAAATGTTTTTCTATTATCACTTTTATCGATTTCGGATACACTTTCTACTGTGAGATCATTCGCATTAATTACTAGAATTTCATCTTTGACATCAATTAAATCTTTACTTTTCAATTATCATTTTATTTATTAAAGATATTTATAATCGTAATAAAATAATTTAAATACATAATATGAAAATCATTACAAATTTGTTGTCGAAAACTGAATTTGTATCGATTTATTCTGATCCTTAGCTTTAATCAAGACATAGAATATAAATTTAAATTTTGATTGAATTTTTAATTTTTAATGAGATTTTATCAACTCCCAAGTTAGACAATTTTAATTAATTAATTATTAATCTAATTTTCAATTTACAATAGAATAAATACTTCTATCCCTTTCTTTCGTTGATTAATTTTCCTTTTAGTAATAATTTTTTTTTTGATTTAATTTCCACCGACAGAATGTACCCTCTTTTCAAAATATATTTCTTTTCATCTTTTTTATTTCCTCAAAATATAATTTTGCAATCAATGGATATCTTTTTTATATTTTCAAAATATAATTTTGTGAATGCATCGCTCGATTTTATATCGAGTCGATGCTAACACACCGTGCACACCAAAACAAAAAAAACAAACACTGATTGAGGTAATCACGTGGCTTTTTTCCAGGTTATGTCGAACAAAAATATTATTATTTTGTTTTTTTAATTTTTGCCAAATCTAGACTATGAGAAAACTATCTCATTATTCTAGATGCAGGCCAAGGAGAAACTCGTTTCAGCAAAAATAAAAAAAATAATTTATTGATTATTATATTTATTTTTATTATATGTTATTGTTGTTTATATATATTATTATAATAAAATGTTATAATTAAATCTTATAATAAATTTATATATCTAAATAAAATAAATACAAATCTAAATATTCTTAAAAATAATTATAATAATGATTAAATTACTACTACATGTAATAATATAACTCATCAAACAATTTTTGTTTTTCAAGCTCATTCCAAAACTAATAAATCTGTACAACCATAACTCAAAATCATCACACACTTTCATACCTTTATCTCCTTGACCTTCTCAATTTAATAAATACTGGTGTTCTAGCACAACATTATTATTATTATTATTATTATTATTATTATTATTATTATTATTATTATTATTATTAT
>MQRL01343855.1:2278-14149 GCA_001938525.1 Dugesia japonica
TTTATCGATATTTCACAATTTATTGATTAATTTAGCGGGCATTTTTTCAACAATTTATCGATATTTCACAATTTATTGATTAATTAGCGGGCATATTTTCAACAATTTATCGATATTTCACAATTTATTGATTAATTTTATTAATTTGAGAATACACAGAATTTGTGTAAAATTTTTAAATTTTTGAGAATTGTTAATAAATAAAATTATTTTTAATAAACTTTCACAATTTGATAATAAAAATTTTACACAATGGAGAATATCATATATATAGAGACATAAGAACTAATAGATTTGTGTGATGCATTTTCATTGGTGTGCGTTTTTTGTTTTTGATTCTGTTAATACTGATGAGAGGAAATACTCGAAAGGTGCCCATTAATGGATTGTACATATTCTATTGATTCATTCAGGTACATCTGTCTCGTAATTCAGTGGTGGACATGATTACTACTTCTCGTTTTGTTGTTCGGAAACAGTAACGAGTTGATTTGTTTGTAAATCTAGGTAAACCAAATTGTCGTTTTCTCATCATTTTATTAAAAATTTTTATTATTACTAATTTCCGGTAAAACTTTAATATTAACATTCTTCTGAATAATTCTGCACTCGAGAGTGGATGATGTGTTCTATTTCGATCGCTCAATATTTCTAATAAGTGTTCAGTTTAGTGAAACATTATTGATTATCAGAGAATCTTACTCTATTAAATGGCATCTTGTGCTTTAGAAATATCGGAACAACAAAATTTGAATATGTGGAATTCTTCCACTCTTCAAACATAATTTTCAATTTTGATCGTTACTCTGATTATGCTAACTATTTCAAGTTCTATTATACTTTCAAGCTTAAAAATGTTTTTTATTTTATAAATATAAAATGTAAATTTTAACGTAATTAATAATAATCAATAATAATAATAATCAATGATAATAATCAATAATAATAATAATCAATAATAATAATAATCAATGATAATAATCAATAATAATAATCAATAATAATAATCAATAATAATAATAATCAATAATAATTATAATCAATGATAATAATCAATAATAATAATCAATAATAATAATCAATAATAATAATTATTATAATAATAATCAATAATTATAATAATAATAATAATAATAATAATAATAATAATCAATAATAATAGTTATTATAATAATAATAATGATCAATAATAATAACCAATAATAATTATAATAATCAATAATTATAATAATAATAATCATCATAATAATAATTATATTAATAATAATAATAATAATAATAATAATAATAATAATAATAATAATAATAACAATAAAAATAATAATAATTTATAACAATAATAATTATAATTATAATAAAATTCATGTATAATACTGTCAAATATTGATTAGTAATTTTAATTAGCTTGATTCTTCTACATAATTTTCATCGGATATATTCTATTTTCATTTATTAACAGTTCTAGACACTCATCAGGCGTCATCATAAAATAAATTTAATAGTCTATACAGAGTCGATAACTTTGTCCGATAATCCAGTGTTTATTATTTTAGATAAATTTTTTGGAAAAATTCACTATTAAACATTTATTGAATTTTTTAATTGAATAGGCGCAAACAATAAACAATTATGAGAAATTGCGGGTAGATGATAGACGTCGCATCGATATGCTGACTGAAAAACTTGATGTTGCTAAACAAAAAGCAAACTCTATCCAAAAAGATCTGACAGAATATAAAGTAAAAGCTGCTAATATTCTTCAAATGAAAGAAAAGGTAATTAAAATATGAATTATTTTTTCGTTATTCGAGTTTTTAATAATGTAAATTGATTTTTTGGCTATAATTCTCCCAGGAGTTGAGTTAATGGAATATATATATATATATAACAGAGAATCCATTTCGATATTTAATAATATTTATCATAATTGTTGTATTCGATGAATTAATAAGGACTGCTGGAATTTATCTAGTCAGTTATGATGGTATTTATGGATTATTTCTCGGGTAAATAAGTGCTATTATAGTAATTATGTTTATGTATCGATCCTATTACAAATATTTGGGTTATTTTGCTACACATTTTTACTGTCAAGCCTTAATAACACAACATTCTGGTAACATCGTTTCTTTAATACGTCTTCAATTGTTTTCAGATTGCCTGTTTTTTTTTTTTACGAGTGTTACATTTACTAATAATAACAATAATCAATAATGATAATCACTAATAATAATAATTAATAATAATCAATAATTATCGATAGTGATAATTAATAATAATAATCAATAATGATAATTAATAATGATAATCAAAAAAATAATCAATAATGATAATAATAATAATTATTATTGTTGATAATAATAATTAATAATTATTGTCGATAATAATAATTAATAATCAATAAAAATAATCAATAATAATAATAATAATCAATAATGATAATCAGTAATAATAATATATAATAATCAATAATAAAATCAATTTCATTAAAATAAGAAAAACTTTCGATCAAAATAAAATTTCTTTGTAAAAAGATTCAAATTTTCGACATTAGTCTTCTTCGGGAACATGTTGGCTTCTTGAGATACTCAATGCAATAGATCTTTGTTACTCAATTCTTTAAATTTTATCGAAATTTTATTGGTTAATTTTTTTTAATTAATACAGAAAAGTCTTTTAGATATTTTAGAAATATTATACTAAGTATATTATATCTAAGTATAATATATCTAAAAGACTTTTCTGTATTAATTAAAAAAAATTTTTGAAATTTTTTGAGTTTAGTTGATTTAAAAATAAAAATTAAAATCATTAAAATTAAAAGTTTAAAAAAATTAACCAATAAAATTTCGATAAAATTTAAAGAATTTGTTAACAAAGATCTATTGTATTGAATATCTCAAGAAGCCAACATATTCCTGAAGAAGACTATTGTCGAAAATTTGAACTTTTTTGCAAATAAATTTTGTTTTGATCGAAGCTTTTACTTATTTTAATGAAATCTCAAATGCGATCAATGGTTAAGTCCAACAATTATTTTCACAATAATTGTAAATATATAATAAAATCAATAATTAATAAAATTATTTATTTATAAATTCATTTATTTATAAGTTTTATAAAACAATAAATTATTCTTAGTTTTATTATTAATCGATTTTCGTGATTTTAAAAGTATTTGTATTGCTATTTTAAAAAAATTATATTTTATTTAGTGGTAATTTTTTAAATTTATTTATATAAAATTTTACTAGTGAATATTTATTTGTGTAATTGTGGCTGCGTAAATAGAATTTCAGTAATTGTTAATCACCAAAGTGAAGATAAATCATATGTTCTATTTAGTAAAAATTGATGTTGATGATTAAAGGGGATAATTCTTTTTCATGGGTTTGTACATTCTGCAGCATTAAATTTTATTCTTATTTAACTTATTTTACAAATATTCAACTCGTGTCATATGGATTTCAAATAGCGTTTCATTGGTTATTGCCAAGTGAAATTATTTTGTCATAAAACTAAAATATCTACAATTATGCATGTTTTCAAGTGGCACATTAAAATTGTTTATAAGAATACATTTTGTGAGATTGATTTCCTTTAACTGAACAAATAAAACTAAATAATTATAATGAATTGTAGACTTTATTGAAAAAATCATTTATGTTAATCTACGAATTTCTTTCGCCCACGAAAAATTCTTAATTTATATATTGATATATTAGTAAATAAGGAACATTTTACCTGGTTTCTTTTTTCTTTTTGATATTCATTTAGGTAATTGCCAGTCTTAAAGGAAACGGTGAAAGAATTGATGATAAATATTCTTATGGATCGTACTCTGAAGATTTGCAACAAGAATTATCTAACATGCGCCATGAATGTGATTTGCTAAGGGAAGAAGTGGCCAGATGTCGTGTTGAATCGGAGCATAAAGATTTTGATTTACAGGAATTAGATCATCAAATGCACACTGAAACAGAATCGTTACGAAAAAATCTCGATCTTATGGAAGAGCAATTAGAACGTGAAAGACAAGTCAGTTTTTTTTAGTTCACTTGATTTAATTTTCATCTGACTTTATCACCTTATCAAGAGTGTTTCCTTACTTTATAATCATATTAACAATAAATTTATTATAAAACAATAATATCATTAACTGAATAAAATATATTATAAATACATTTCAGAATTTTACAAAATCTTCTCTAGATTTATGAAAATTATTTTCAATATCTCTTATTTTTCATGAATAACGAACAAGAAAACATTGAAAATGACATTATTTGTCATGGAAATTGATCATTTGGTTGTTCAAATAAAATATTAGAAAGATTAAGTGTATGTGTGTGTGTTAAGTTATTTCAGAAGTTCGTTGATTAAAAAAGTAACAATGCATAGAGATTATTTCAAGCGAAACGGGAACGTAAAATAAACCACAAAACTGCGTTTCGTATAGTAAATTCTTAATACAGAATATTTACAGCTAAAGTTTCTAATGAGAACATCAAAAATATAAATGAGGAAATGATTTATTTAGTGAAATAAAGAATATGAAGTCAAAATGGTGTGAAATTTCTAGGGAAAATCCGAATTACAATGGAAAAGCATTTATTGATTGATAGGATGAACAATGTTGTTTGGGTTGAACTAATACGAGAATATATACCATATATTTTGTGATCAATTTCTTAGTAGATGATTGAAAAAATTGATTTGTTGATGAATCCGGATTTGATCTTTATCCGAGGAGTACCAGAGAAGTGAACGAATTTGTGTTGTAGTCCAAACAATAAGTTGTGTGGATATTACATTATTGACTACGATAAATGACTGTTGTGTGGTTCATTATTCAGAAACATTTCCAGGAATTGGACGAAGTTTTAATATAAGAGATGGAACAATTGTTTGATAATGTCAGTTTGTCATTTATCTTCATTATATAAAATTACAATAGCATGAGTAGTTAATATTATAATTATAGTTTGTGGCAAAATTATTCTGCACAGTTTTATTTGCGAATCACTTATATTTCATATTTTCAATGCATTTTAATCATGTTTAAAATAAATTTCATATTTAACTTGAAATATTTATCAGAATTTTTACTTTTTGTACAAAATATTTTGTGGAAAAATTAAACTGGATACTTATAGAAAATTCATTGAAATAAAAGCTTCGATCGAAATTTGTTTTAGATCGAAGCTTTTATTTTAATGAATTTTAAAAAACGATCAATGGTTACGATTGTCCAACAATTATTCTCGCCTCAATAATTGTAATTGTGAAACTTATAGAAAAATTGGATGTAAACTGCATCATGAACCTTTTTCACCAATTCATTTGTATTTTTCGGTGGTTCATCAGAATAAATTAAATCTGAAATTAATTTCCATACGTTCTCACGATTTCGTGGACTACTCAAAAACTAAAATGTTTTCGATTGCCATTCAACGTCTAACAATGTTAGCAGTATGAATCCTGCTATTGTCTTGTACGATAAAGAAATTGCTATCACTCTTTGACTTCTTAAGTGGTAAAAGATGCTTACTAAGAATATCTATATATTGAGGAGATTTATAAACTTTTTGGATTTGAGCCACAAATATGAGTCTATTTGACATTTGACATTCCCGAAACCATTGACGTCATTTTGGGGGACATAGGGGGGCTGCTGTTCTCTAAATTTAGAATTAGTATGAATTTATACAATAGTATAATTTACATTTGTTACCATTGATCACTGGAAGTGAACCAATGATCAAAATACCAAATATAATTGGTTATTAGAATTCTATTGACATAGAATTATTGGTTAGAAAATATCCTTTTCAAATATATAAAAGAGATATTTTAAATAAAAAATGTCTAAAAAATTTTCTACTTGTAAATCCTAAATTTATCAATAATTGAGAATTAAATATTTTCATAAACAAATATTATACCTAAATTAGAAATAATCCTGTATTCTATTACCATATCATATATGTATTGATATGTCGATCTTAATTTCCCAATAATAAGGAAAAATATTTTTTCGTTTATTTAAATATTGAAAAAACACAAGTATTTTATATTAGAAAGCATTGAAAACAAAATTTTTCCACCGTTGCATTTTCTTTAAATTTTTAAGTTTGGCGGCCCATATGTACAGCTGTAATAATAAGTATTAATGAGATAACAGTGTATTCCTAGTGAGAATTATTTATAATTAAAACATAGAAATTATCTGGACAATCTAGAGAGAACATTTTTTTCGTCACTGAAGAAAGTATAGATCCAGTTTCGCTTCTTGCATAATAAAATTCTAATTTTCTTTTCATTTAAATTTTTTCACGGTGTTTTTTTATTTTAATTGCCAAATCTTTAATTATTAACTGGAAATTTACTTTTTTACTGGAAAATTTTTTTTGTTTATAGGTTTCTTTGGTTCAGGTTTCATTTTTATATTCTTGTATTTATGAGATAATATAAATCCAAACTAGATTTTTCCATTTTCATTGGGATTGCAATTTTTCTTATGGAATAACCAGCTTGTGATAATTTCTTCACATCATATCGGAATATATTTCGAAAACAATTAAATTTTAAAAATTCACCAAAATATTAAGTGTCAAATGTAATTGTCCCTTCAAAATTTCCAAATAATATAATAAATAGAAAACAACTTATTTTAAAGACTATTAAAAATGAAGTATAATTATTATTTAAATACGAATGAAAAGTGTATTCCCGGTGAGAATTATAGAACTAAAACTCTCAAGAATAATTTAGCAACAACTATAAATTATCCTTATATTAATTCTCTTAATACTCTTAATTCTTTTGAATTTTACTTTGAAAAGTGATATTAATTGTATAAAAGTTATTATCTGAAAATCAAAATAATTTATGCCTTCAAAATTCACTGAGATTGCAGTTTGATTAATTACGAAAGATTATTTAGAAAGTTGGTTTATTACTATTAATGTATGATTATCAAAACACCTTTAAAACTCAATATTAAAATAAATGAAAAACAATTCATTCAAATATTAATTAAAATTTCTTATAACTATACATTTTTAAAAGTTTCTTATATTGGGTTGGAACAAAAGTTTTTAGAGTTTTTACAATAATTGTGTTTGAACATCTAAACGAGATTATATTGTTGTGTGAATATTTGACTTATTTTCTGAAAGAGCTTGTTTTATTGCTACATTTGAAATTATTAATAAAAATTAATTTTTAATTTCGAAATTACATAATCATCAAACAAAATGTAAGAAAATAGAGTCATTTCAGGCACTTGATGTTATATATTCTTCCTAAAGAAAAAAATGGTTTCCAAACGAAAAGGAAGATTTGTTCTGTTTACGGAGATTATGCTTTTGCTGATAGCACAATTTATAAACAATTAAAAAAACGGGAAATTTTGATTTTGAAGACCAAGATTGTCGTTGATGCAATGGAACAGACAATTCGGTTTTGATTTCTATTCTATAACATGCTGGAAGGCGTTTAAAATGACTTGAATACATCAATCGTTATGGTGTTTCGATTCCGTATCGGTTGATGAGAACAAATAGTTT
This sequence comes from Dugesia japonica, assembly GCA_001938525.1. Taxonomy (NCBI): domain Eukaryota; kingdom Metazoa; phylum Platyhelminthes; order Tricladida; family Dugesiidae; genus Dugesia; species Dugesia japonica. The sequence continues at coordinate 9,850 of MQRL01343855.1, forward strand.
TTTCGTGATTCAATTTGCGATTCCTTTTTAAAAACAGAAACGATCTGCTTTTGATAAAGAGATTTACAAGTAATGAAAAATGGATTATATTTAACAATCCCAAGCGTAAATATGCCTTCAAATAGTAGTACAGGACGCGGTGCACATCCCGATAAAGAAATGCTCTGCCTTTGGTGCGATTGAAAGGTCATTTATATATATTATGAACTTCTTACACACGGCTAGACCTTAAATCTCACAAAATACTGCTCCAAATTGGATCCATTAAAACCTGCCATTGTTATAATTGTTATTGTATTGGCTAATGGAAAGGATATTCTTTTTCATAAAAATAATTCAGGTCTTTGATGACTGGACAGAAAATTGCTAAATTTGATTGGAAACAAATAAGTCACCCACCATATTAACCAAACTTAACGCCTTTCGATTTTAATTTATTTGGATCGCTGCATAACTCTCTAAGTGGGAAAATTTCAAAACTCCAGAGGTATACAAAAACCTCCTTGACCAATTTATATCCCAAAAACTTCTTGGAGGTTCACTTTATGAAGCTTCCTCAAAAAAAGTTACAATTAGTCGGACAAAACGGTGCATGTTTGACCGATTAGATATTGGTTTAAAAATTTTATTTGACTTTAACTTAAAAACTATAGACGTTTGTTCCAATCCAATATTCGACTCGTTTTTTAATTGTTTCATCTTTAATACAAAAATTCAATATTTTAAGTGTTTATAAAATCGCAAATAATATTAGTAGAAATGAATAGTAATTATTAATTTACATTAATTGACTATTTAATTACTTAAGTATTATTTCGGCTATAATTCGTGTATTCAAAGTCAACTGGCAATACCGATTAGAATCGGTATTAGCTAAAAATTATTCATTAAATTAAAATTTTAAATATAAGTTGCAGAATTTTTGTTTTTAAATAGATTTGTTAAAAATTTGTACGAGACATTAAACTTCATATCGTGGTGTTTAAATATTAATTTATATTCTAACTCGTTGTGTGTGGCATGGCGCCAAATATTTCCATTTATTTTCCTTTGATTCCTGGGTTGGAATATATTGTTTCTGTGATGTTAACCCCAAAGCGCCTTGCTGATAATACGGTTCATTTTAACTGCATGGAATATACTTGGCCATGTTGCCAATTTTAAATATCAAACGGTCTTCTACGATAGAAATTCGAATAATATTAATATAATTTAAATTTTAAAGAGTATTTTCTTTATTTTTGAGATTTGAGAAAATGTCTCTTTTTTGTAAAATACATTTTTTTAAAATGTTTTTTACTTTTGACATTTCAGTTACGTGAGGATGTTGACAGTGATTATCGACAATTAACAAGAGAAAATAGGCATTTACAAGACAAATACATGAGGGAGAAAGCTGATTTCCATGATCATTTGGCTGCCAAAGATGAAGAAATTTGTCGTATGAGACAAATGATTTCGACAAAACAAGCCAACCAGACTGACCAAGTTATTGAACTTGAAGCTCGAGTGCGATCTTTGACAGACACTCTTATTCAAAAACAAGCCGTTTTGGAAGCTAACAAGGCTGATTATCACTCCCTACAAGTAAGTAGTGAAGTAATTTGTGTTGAATTAACTATTTCTATTCATCAAAAGAAGTTCTTTATATATAAGTTTAAAATAAATATCTAAATCAGTTCATCTTTTAGGTTTTTCAAATTAAAAGTTTGTTTTTTAAAAAACTTTAAATTTATTTATACAAATATCTTAAAGAAGTCAATCAAATTTATGTTTGCTATTTTTATCTACATCTTCCCAATATTTCCCCCAGATTTCGATACCATCCCTATATCAGACACTCAGTTTTAAATTGATAAGCCGAGTTATCGTGTTATTTTGCCAAACATTTTGTTCTCAAGGAAATATTGAAGAGATCTGAATAAATATTATCTAGCCTAACCTCTTGATGATGGAAAATTATTTTGTTACTATTGATCAAAGCATGCCTTTTTACAATTAGTGCCTCTCTCATAGAAAAAACGGTTAAGAATATCACATTAGAGCTCTGAGTTTATTGTCTGACCCATTTCCAGCAATTCCAAATGAATTACTCCTTGATTATCCCAGAAAACACTCAATAATACCTTTGGATGAAGTCCTCATTTGGACATTGGCATTGGAGTTTGTCCTGGAGATAGCCTTTGGTCTTTATGTGAATTGTTATGTATTATCCATTTTTCTCTACAATCACAATCCATTTGAAGAATGCTTCATTTAGATCTCTATTGACTAGTTAATGGTATATCTGGGCTCACGAGGAACCGAAATACCGTACCTATTTCTTTTCAGGATCTTTTTATTGTGGTTCCATACACTATTGACATTACTCTGTTGTAGAACAGATAATTCTTGTAATGCTTGTTTTGGGTCTCTTTCGATAATGGCATTGAACACATCATTATCCGCCACAGATTGTCAATGCCCGTTCGGCTTTTTATCCACACTAAGACTGACAGTACGAAATCTGTCGAACCATTTTTACAATTGTATTACTATTGTTATCAATTGTTATCAGAAACACTCGTTGACAGTTGACTATTTAAACCAATAACACTAATTTTAATAACATTAAATTTAAAAAATCGGTCAAAATATTGTTTTTATTTTATTTTATATTTGTATTTTTAGTTCTTGATAGTATTTCTAATGTTCTACTTTGTTTTTGCCAAGAATTGACTTTTCACGAGATTCTGGAAACCTCTCTCTATTAAAACAACATCTTCCAAATATTTCATTGATGTCATTGGTTTTGGTCTCATCGTCTATATTCTATCTTCCGTCATCACTGCTTGGGTGTTCTTCTTTTTACTGGCGAATTATTTATACGTTCTTTCTGTCTATCCTCTTCCACTCTGTTTATGTATGGTTTCACTACATTTCCATAACTCATCTTTTTTTGGTATCATACAGATATCTTCCTTATCTGTGATTCGTGGATAATGTTCCTTATCCTTGTAAATCTGCGATCTTGATATCAGAACGTGTCGTTAATGTTTCTATCAAGTTTTATTTTTCACTTTGAGAGTACGTCATTAACTGTTTTATCTTTACTTAATCCTTAGTATTTCTATCCGGTAACATTATCTATCCGATTTCTTAATCTCATTTCGAAAGTTGCAAATATTTTTTTCAGTTTCTTGTTTCACTATAATTAATTCTACAATCAGCTCTGAATACGATTTTTTTTAATCATAAATATGTCTGTAAAGCATCTTTTGGCTTCCTTTAATGTAACCTCAATTTTTCTGAGATCTTTGCAAAGAATTCCTACTCCACCTGACAATAGTAAATCGAAAATATCCAAAAAATTGAAATCGTTAATGATAGCCCATTCATCAATAGCCATAAACCATTTAAAGCTTCTTTTGCATCTTTGCTATCATAGCTTTGGACATTGAAATTGATTAATTCTTGTGCTTTGTTGGTTACACATCTAAAATTGCTTTCCGTTGATGTTGTTGTCTTAATACCGCATTCATAGTTCTGGCGTGGTCGTCAGTTACATTACTCTTGTCATCTATCATAATTTAACAATAACTAAATACAGCCGAACTTCCCTATAACTTCACGCATCGAGACAGGAACTGTGTGACGTTATAAAGAGGTGACGTTAGGGAGGTCCGACTGTACTTAGAATATTTACAGAGTTTCCCACTTTTTAAAGTAATCATTTCAAAATGTTAAATAAGCAAGGAGTTTTTTCGGTTCTGCTGCAATATGATTTCATGGAATTGTCCTTCAAACAGCACAACCTTTGCCATTCAATATCCAAACATTTTGAAAATTTTGTAACTGAATTATGCGACAAATTTGAGATAAACGGCGTAACCAATGACATTCTTGCCTTACATAAAACACCAGTTGTAGAAGAAATTGTACGCTGGGTCGGTGTTCTTGCCTCCATATAGCCCGCAACTAAATCCTATTGAGAACGTATTTGCTAAATGAGAAGTCAAAACAGTCAAACACAAGTTGAATTACTAAGATACATTCCAGAGTGCCACAATGAGATCACCAGCAATAATATATTCGGTTATTATTCCAACTTGCGCAATTACTTGTTAAAAGCAATTTTAAGAGAATAATTCTGAACAGAATTTTTTTCTTTTTGTAAATGCTTTGTTTCTTTGTTTTAGGTTTTATTGATTTCACATTTGAAATGATTATTTACCATTTTGGAATGATTATTTACCATTTGGAATGATTATTTCACATTTGAAATGATTATTTACCATTTTGGAATGATTATTTACCATTT
>MQRL01344730.1:0-12362 GCA_001938525.1 Dugesia japonica
TTGGATAGTAAAAATATTAAAACTTTGGACTGACCATATCAAAGTCCATGTTTAAATCCTTTTTAAAACGTATGAATTTTTCTGGATAAACAAGTGTCAGCCATAAAATGGAAATTAATTATATCAAATTTTAGATGTTTTGTGGAAAACTTACAAGCTACTTTTCTCACTAACCTTGTTGAAAACATGCCACGTAGATGCCAAGCCGTTATTAACAATGAATGAATGCCAACCAAATATTACACTTTAATTTTAATAAATTGTTTCATGATTTTTGTATTATTTTGTAAGTGGTTGGATTTGTTTTGTCTATTGTTTATTATATTAAAACCATATTAAAACTATAATATATAAAAGTATAAAAACCATACTTTAAAACCGATAAACCCCTTAAACTCACTAAATACCATGCACCCATAAACCAAACACATTAATGAACACATACACTCCTAAATCAAATACGTTTATTAAACCTATTACATTCAATGGAACATGATTAAATCAGTAAATTAATTGTATCATCGACTTTAGGACCAAATATTGTTGACTGATAGTGTATGTAAAAAGTATAAAGAAAATTCAAAGAGCAAGAACAAAAAAAATTAGAAATAAAATATAAAAAACCATAAAAATAATAACTAAAATTAATGAAATTCAAAATAAAGGCACAGTAAGAGTTTATTATATGCGCGAATTTTATTCTTACAAAGCATACTGTAGTATCAACTGGCACGTGCAATAATCGTGTGAAATAAATCTTTTAAGGAAAACAGCATTGATTGTATTTATTCTACTAAATGATTATTAAACTTATTATAACGTTTATTATTCATCAATAATAATCTTCCCATTTATACATTTTGAAAGGAATTTAAACATTCGGAGGTAATAAGAATTACAGTCTTCCGTCGGTAATTAGATTCTTAACATTATTAATCAAGCAAAACAACTCATCCTCGTTTAAAGGTCGAGCTTGTCTAATCGATTGCTTCCATTTTGAGAACATGTTTTCTATGGGATTGCAAAATGACGAATATGGTGAAAGAAATAGTATTTTATGTCCATTTTCCTCAAAAACTCCTCAATTTATGCTTAATTTACGGAAAGGTACATTATCCATTATTATTACAGAAAGCCCATAGCCGAAATTTTCAATATCGACAAATTAAACATTTAAACACATTTTCAAAATGTTATAAACTTAATTCAATGATGGTGAGCCATATGCTTGATTGATTAAACAAAGGTTTGTCATTTACACTTTTAGAAATATTAAAACTTAATTTTTCTCTTTTTTTCAACCCTATTTAACAAAAATAACTAATCAGCGCTAATAATGTGTCCCAAGAATTTAATTTCCCGTCTCAGAAATTTGTTTTTCTCCGGATTTACCCTCAAACCTGCTATATTCATTAAGACTTCCTCCACTATATTCAAATGTCTTTTCTCATCTCTCGATTATATCAATATATTACCTAAATAAGCAAAGGCTTCTTTAATTCTTTGATCTAGTGCGCTACTTTCTACCTACTTAGGTGCAATCTATTATTCGCAAAATGGATCTGTTAAATGTAGATCGAAACAATGGTATTATTGTGAAGGAATTTAAAGATTCATATACGTTTATAACCTCTGTGTTGGCTTTGGACTTTGAAGTTGATCAATCAAAATTGCTAAAATCGGAAAATCTTTAGTTGAAAGTGCGTTTCCATAAAGCATTGACGGAATCAGTGACAATCTATGTACATGAAATACTTGATTCGGATATTCAAATTACCAAGTATGGAGTAGTATGTACGTAATAGTATGCAAGTATATATTGGAAAGAATGTCCTTTTTATTGACTATGAAGCCTTTCAAGATAACGACTTTAAATATTTAATTAAAACAATTGTGTATAATGGATAGGAATAATATTCTCAAACCATTCTTTTATATGTTTATGATGACTGAATCTATTGGAAGTTTTACGAAATGAGCTCAAATAAGCAACCAGTATTTGAGACTTTGACGTCATCATCTTAGATGATTGATGGTGACTGCAAATTTGATCCAACTCATATTCTCAATGACTTGCAAGCAATTTCTAATTATGCATTTTCATGTTCTTGATCATGTAAATGGAAAGAAAATCAACACTCTGAAACTCTTTTCCCTAAGTCTTCGATTAGTCAATTATAATATAAACGATTATGAGCAACTGTCTATATCAGAAAATATATTATGTCCATATTTTAATCATGGATATTACTGTGCTTTCACACCATCTCTCGACAACGGACTCAAGACAGCATTAATTGTATTGAAACTTGCATCTGTATCTAATATAATTTGGCTTTGAGGATTTGGAAATGTCAAGATTGGAGAGCTACGTAATTTTGGCTTCATTAGTTTAATGGTGCTATCAAACTTGAATAATAGCCTCTTTTACTTTATTAATAATGACATCATTTGTTTCATATTACCTATATTGCACATAACTTGCAAGCCTTTTTTAGTTACAAATAGAAGAATTTTTTAATATGCTAGATAAGATTAAACCTCAATAAATAATAAATTATTCTTAATAAACTACTTCATTCATAAACATTTTATTTTTGTCATTACTAATTTCTTGACGTTTGATATGACTAGGTTTTAATTTATTATTAAAATGATCGTATATTCCACAAATTTCAATTAATAATCGTAATATTTCTAAATGATTTTTTATGTCAAAATGTCAAGCATTATTTCTCAACTTTTTCTACATAAAGGTAAAAATAAAATTTTGGTAGGCTTCATTAATTTTTATTTTTCTGTTCAAATTATTATCGGTCATATGAAATTATAAATACTATAAATGATTGATCACACACGGTTTTCTTTGATTTTTATGTCATAAACGTTTTCCTTAACCATCTCTTATCTGATATAATTGAATTTCTATTTATACTTATTTTATTTATGAATCACCCAATGAAATAATTGAAATATTTTTTCATGTTAATATTTAAATGAACTATAAATGACACCACATATGAATTACACCATTTAACTTCCGCTTCTAATTTCCATATTTGCATACCATGCAACTCGTCTCTTCGAGTATATTCTATATCATCTTTTTTTAGGTGCGCCACTTTACAACAAACATGATAAGGAGTGATAATTACATTCCCAATTCATGGTTGAGACTAGCTGGCTGTTTATTTTAATTGACAGTGTGATTGAAGCGCCGAATTTGCGACTGAGTTGACTTCTGAAGAGTTTTTGGTTTCTTGAATTAGCCAATGATATAATCGAAATATTTTTTTCATGTTATGATTAACATGATCTATGCATTATGATTATTTAGTACTTAAATCTTTTACAAAAATATATTAGCTATTCCTAGAAGCTTTTCTTATTAATCTATTACAATCAACCAATAATATATTCATTTTAACACTATTATTAAATAAAATAGTGTTTTTAGAACTGATTGCATGACCGAGATATTTGAGTTTTGATACACTAAATATACATTTTCACGATTAATTTTGATACCATATTGCACAATTAGTACCAACACATTTTGTAAATGTTTATCATGAAAATTTTGTGCCTGGCCAAAATTTAAAATGTCATCAAGATAAATAAGCACTCCAGAAAATAACATGTTGCTAAAAATTTATGCATTAATTCTTGAAATGTTGTTAGAGCGATGCATAATCCGAACGGCATAAGTAAAGTACGACTTGTATTTTAAATAATAAAAAAATGCTGAATCAATTAATGATTTAATAAAAAATGGAGTAGGATTTTAAATGAAATAATGATAATGATATTGAATTACATAATGGAAATAATGAAAATTAAATTAGAAAAGTCAAACAAAGGATTCATTTGATTCAGTTTTCAAATCGTGAGGATTATTTAAAAAAATTTTAAAAATGTTTTCTATTGATGATGAATCATTAGGGGGAAAATGTATCTTTAAAAGGAAAAAAAGAATTTTTAATTCATTTACATAATTAAAAATTTAATAGTATAAAAATATGATAATTTTTATTTTTAAATTAATTGGATACGGAGTCGGATCAAAAAATATGGAGACAAAGACGGGATTTTTAATGTATGTTATAAAATATAAAGATGAAGACAGGATTTTAATAATTATAATATACAAACGGTGAAATATTATATTTATGAATTTTTTTCATTTCTTGATCTATATATTCAATCCCCGTAGGTTTAAATTTATTAATAAAACATATTTTTTATGTTTAGAAAATGGTTTTTACAAATAATAAATTTCTCATTACAATATTTGCATTCCCATTCATAGGTTAATAAAGTTTTACCATTTCCAAAGTCAATATGATTATATAATTTAACGTTCGCTAGAAATTGATCACCAAAATCATTGCAATTATATTCACTAATTTTAAAAAATAAATTTTTAATGTATTATAATAGATTTTTAAATATTATGTTCAAATTCATCTGAATATTGTAATTGATGTTTAAAAAATTTATTATTACTAATAATAAAATTTTCATTACAATATTCACAATGATATATTCTTTTTAATATAAAGGAATTATTAATTTTTAGTTTTCTTTCATAACTTTCAATAAAGCATGTTTATGAATACTAAATTTTTGATCACTAATATGAAACCGAATATTAGAGTTTTTACAAAAATGATTATTTATCATTGTTTTATATTCTTTATTATTACTATTTGTCGTAATAAATTTTAAACAATCACAATCACGACCCTTACAATTATACCTCTCGAACAGAGTTCTTTGAATACTCATTTTAATAATAAAAATGTAATACAACTGAGGGTATTAAAAGAGGACTCAAGATATATTGTTACATCTTTTTGTCACATTGAAACATCTTTTATCATATTGAAACATTTTTGTCTTATATTGAAACATATTTTGATACTTTTTGAGAATACAAAAACAAGTTATGGAAAAAAATTCAAATAATTTCTATATAAAAATGTCTCTGACTCCAATTTTTAAAGCCAAAGAAGTTAGTCTTAATATATTAATTGAAATTGAAATTAATATAATGAATAAATGTAAAAATAAAATACTTGAAGATCCAATTAAATCAAATAATAAAATAGCCAAGGAAATAAATTTTCCAATAAGAAAATTAAATGAAGTTTTACGAAAAAAAGAATTAGTTAAAGAAACTAAAGTTAGAAACTCAACAAAGATATTCATATGATCCAAATTTAAAACAATTTGTATAAAATTATAATGTAAAAAAATAATAAAATTCACTTTCTTTATCAATTTATAGATTATTTGGAATTCTTTTATTTTCTTCAATTATATTTTCAAATGCATTTGTTATTGAAGTTCCTGTTTTTCCATTACATATTTTTACAAATGTATATCTTGAATGTAAATCAATAACTTTTAAAATTATTTTCGTGTTTAAAAATATTAAGTCTGCAGACCAAGTTTCATCAATTTCATTAATTATAACTTTTAAATATTTTTTTTGTTTTCTATATTCTTTATGTTATTCATTAGTTAAATTGTCTGATTCTGAATTTAAATTTTAATTTCCACCAAATAATATATTTCCTTTCATTAATAATTTAACTAAAGTAGTTTCTAATGTTTCCTATATTGTAGGATTAATCCTATTATTTAAATCATGAATCACATTTACATCTTCAATATGTCTATCTCTAATATCTTTTGACTTGTATGCTAAATCATGTCTAAATGTTGATTTATTGGTTCATTTCCTGGTTTTCGATAATTATTTTCATCTTTTTGCTAAATTTGTTCCTGGTTCAGTATAGTGTCTTTCTCTTTTATATGTTTCTTGTGTAAATGGTTTTATTGCAGCTAAAATTATTATTTTGTAAGTCACTTTCTTATTTCTTAGTTCAATATTTTAGATTTATATATTTATATTTTATTGTAGTGTATATAAGTAAATGTCCATTTTATATAGTGATAATTAATCTTTGGAAACATCATATCCTTTAACATTTTCAACAAATAAAATTTTACTATTTGATATTTATAATTCTACATATTTTTCTTCGAAAATACGCCAATATATATCACCTTTAAAATTTCTTTCTTTTATTATGTTACATCTACAATAATTATTGATAATTTTGAATCTTGGGAAGATACATTATTACAAAAAATTGGGTAAAATGTTTTCTATTCTATTAATAATAAATGTGGTTGATTAAAAAATTCTAAACATGTTTCAAATCCAGATTTAATTTTTTTAAACAAGAAAATAATTTTAACAGTTATTAAAAATCAAAAATTCTAGATATGCATTTGTTGAAATATGTAATGGAAAAACAGAAACGTCAATAACAAATGCATTTGAAAATATAATTGAAGAAAATAATAGAATTCCAAATCATTTATGGGTTGATAAAGCAAGTGAATTATTTAATATTTAAATCGTTTTGTAATGAAAATATTATTAATTTATATTCACTTGAAAATGAAGGTAAAGCAGTTATAATAGAAAGATTTAATAAAACATTTAAAAATAATTTTTTTTAATATTTCTTCAGTTCTAAATCAAAAATGTGATAATAATTTTTTTACAAAAAATTGTTGATGAATATAATAATATAATTCATTCTTCTATAAATATAACTCCAAAAGAAGCTTCAGAAAATCCAGATAAAATAAAAGAAATAATCGAAAATCATCATACTGAATATGATTTTAAACAAAAATTTAAAATTAGTGATCGAGTTAGAATATTTATATATAATAATACATTTGAAAAAGGATTTACAGCTAAATGGACAAATGAAATATTTATAATATCAAAAGTATATAATACAAAAACCAATAATTTCGATAGGAAACAGTACGGTATGAATAACCCATTTAAAAATCAACAAACCTTATACATAAAGAGTTTTAAAGAAAAAACAAATAAATTTAACTATTATAATTCAAATTAATTAAATTTAATTTAAAATAATTTAATTTCTAAATAATTTAAATAATAATGTTCTAGAATCAATTTTATAAACGTAACAATGTATTTAATTAATAGACACTTACATTAAATCATATATAAACTGAACCATTAATTCATTATTTATAATTTTACTAAGGGAAATTTACCCATACTAGTATTCAAGTGTGAAAAACAAAGAAACTACTTCAAGCATGAGCTGCTTTTCTTTTAGAGAACAATCAATTATACTTTTCAAGTAATATTTGATTTGCTAATTACTTCATAAATACATTTTTTATTAGGACCTTGTAAAAGCTAAACTTTGTGTTTACGATTTATACATATCTGATATCAGTGAGAATGATCAAAAGACTCTTAATGAACTATTCGTAAGAATCAATGAACACATGAAAATTTAAGATGCAAGATTTATTAAAGAAGATAGTTTTCAAGAAAGTAAATCAAAGATTACAATTGAAATTATTGGTTACAAAAATTAGAAGACATAGTAAAACCAATATGGAAAGTTAATTCAACTCATGAGATTGAATGGAAATTTATTGAATAAGTATTGGTATAATTAATTAATTTATATTTGTTACTTTTATAAATCAAAACAAGTTTAAAATTATAACGGTTATTTTAATCAATTCCATATTACTCGATGTTCCCATGGCTGTTCTGTGTGACATTTTGCAACTGGAAATATAATATTTAAATAAAGTATTAATACAACAAATATTAGTTAAAGTATTTGGATATTTTTCCATTTTCCATTCATATTGTTGTCTTATTGCAATTGCTAATTCCTTCAGTTTTATATTCATTTGAGTTTGATTTATTGATTCTGGACTAGAATAACTTAAATCATAATTGCATTCTTTGATTAATGATTCTTTTACATTCTAATAAAACCCATTTGTAACCGTTCATAATTCGAGATTATGAAATTTAACTTAATTATATATTAGTAATATCATGTTTTCCAATGGATCTGGAGTAAATTTCAGTTTATGTATTAATTCTATTCTTCTAAGTATTATCCATGACTATCCATGAATTGGATTTGAATAAGAGCTTGTATTGTTTCTTCTTTTGTAATGTTTCACAATTTGAAGGGATATGATCTCTATCATATATTAAAATACGATCTTAGTAGATTTTCGAATTGGAATATTTCTTGTATTCAAATTACTAGGTTTTGAGTTTGACTGCACATATAGATAAAACTACTGTAAAACCTATAGATAGCTATTAATTTGTAAATTTTTCTTGTTATGGGGCCGTTAGAACAATAAATTCAAACCCATTAACATCAAATGAGTTTAAGGATTAAGACTACGTGAATTTGTCCTTATAAATTTGCAACTAGTTTAGATGCTTCAGTGAAAACTCAGATAATGCCACCTATTTTGGATGGAGTTACTTAGGAAAATTATTTGAAAGCTCTTGACATGTGGAATTTTGCAGTTTTAAGAATACTTTAGACTATATGATGGTATATTTGAAACTTGATGTTATTTTTTTAGCTAACTTCTTTCAGCAATTTTGAGCTAATTCTTTAGAACATAATAGGTTAGAACCACTTAATTTCTTTGGTATTCCTGGAATAAGGTGGGCTTCTGTCTTGATTTCTTTAAATGTATCCATCAAGCTTTTGACTGACAATGATATGTACACTTTCTTTGAAGGTGAAATTAGATGAGGTCTTATTTTTATAAATAAGTATTATGTGGCTATAGATGTTAATACTGAGCTTATATATATATATTAATAATTTATATGGTTAAGCTTTAAGCCAAAGGATTTCTTGATAGAACTTTGAATGAATTCATTCTGATTTGGAAAAACTTCTTGTTGATTGTATGACTTAAGACTTAGATTCGTTGTCTTATGGTTAAAGTTTTGAAGTTGATCTGTTGATTTCTAACGATATGCATAAGTATTTAAGTGGTTTTCCAGTTGGTGCTGAACAACCATTAGTACCAAGTACAACATTTAAAAAAATACTACTTACAAATCACCCAAAGAAAGCTATGCAATACACTGGAGACTACTTGAATTGTATTTACAAATTGGAGTTTAAGTGACTTAAATTCATAGGGCTGTAAAATTTGACAAAGACTTTATCTTTAAGACTTATGTAGATGAAAACACTGAATTAAGATCTGAAAACAAAAATTAGTTAGATAAAATGTATCATAAACTACTCAAAAATAGTCTTTACTGTAAGCGCTTTATTTCATTAGGATTAGTTTTACACCATTTATCTAGGCAATTCGGTTGTTTGTCTGAATTCATTTGTGCGGCATATATATATTCGTTAAAACTGCAATAAATTCAAATACTTCTTTGGTAGCAAATAGAAAATAAAGACTATGCGATTCGATAAAACTGAAAACCTCAGGATTGCAGGCACTGCTAATTCCAGAACTGTTTGAAGAACTTGCTTCACTATCTCATAATATTCGGCGTCGTTTAGAGTAAGCTTGTGAAAATAAATCGTCAGACAAATTTATAGAGACATGATCTTTACTTGTCGCCAAATTAGTTTTAAGGCTCACTAAGAAATTAAATACAGGATGCAAAAATTAATATATCAGTTTAAAGCATAATAGTTATTACTACCTAAATTTAAAATAACTCGCCTCGACAAACAAAACCATTTGCCACTACAAAATATCTCGCCAAAAATTACTTCGCTATATATATATATATACAGTTAAGGACAAAGTAATAACAACTATTTGAAAACTAATTAATAGAATGTACTAAATAGATATAAATATTAATATAATGATAGTAATGTAGGTAAAATAGATATTGACAACCTTAATCTTTAAAAATTCATAATTGGTTCTAAAGTGCATTTTTTGAAGCCACTTAAATTTTGCATCGAATTTTTGTAATGAGTAACTAAAACCAATAAGGACGAATCCAAAAGCCCCAGCGGTTTTCGAGACGTAGAGAAGTTCATAAAAGCAGCTCAAAATGTGAAAAGAAAGACAAAAAAGTGGTTATCTGGAAAGTTAGCGTACAGTCTGAACAAGCCGATGTTGAAAGGATTTTCAACAAGAGCATATAAAACATGGTATTGATAATTTATGGCAAATTGATCTAATGGCGATGATTCTATATTCATAAATTAATAAAGGATAAAGTATATTTTTAGATTTACAAGAGCAGTTACTGTTGAATCAAAATCTGCTAATGATATGGAACCAGCAATCAAGTCAATGTTTAAAAATGAACATTTAGATAATTTACAAACGGATTTGTGTAAGGAATTTTACAATTACAAGGTGAAACAACTTATGAATCAATGGTTAAATACATAAACCATTGTAGTGTATGCTCTCAGTATAAAGCTGCACATATGGATAGATTTAATCGTACATTGAGAGATGCAGTGAAAAGGCATTTTGTACATGTTGTTAATAAGGCCTGGATAAATGTTTTAGCGAAACCTATTTATAAATATAATCATTCTGGTCATAAGAGATTAAATGGAGCAAGACCGGTTGATGTAAGTACAAACAATCAATTAAAATAATGTTCATCGCAAAAACATTCAAAAACAAATAAAAATCCAAAGTATAAAGTTGGCTATTATATGAAAATCTCGAAAATATCAGCTTCACCATGTATCAAGAATTTCAATAGTAATTGTAGTGATGAAGTGTTTCAAATAACAAAAATCAACATGAAACAAAATTCGGTCATGTATGTCATTAAAGATTATGAAGATAATATCGTGCGAGCAAATTTCTATGAGCAAGAATTTTAAGTTATTCCACCACCAGATTTTACCTTTGTATATCAAACATTTCCTATATATAGAAAATTCTAAAATTCAATACATTTGCTGTTCTTCTCAATAAGGACACAGTTTGCTTAGATCGTCCGAGCTACATAGGACAAACTGTACTTGACCTCTCAAAATTGAGAATGTACAAACTTCAGTACATTGAGTTGGACAAGTATATGAAGTAATTTAAATGTAAAATTAATATTGTAGCCGGTGATAAGGATTTTTTTTTCTAGAAAGAGAAAGTACTAAATTAGAAAATTAACAGCAAGTATGTGGAGAGATCAGCTACTTGGTACTTCAAATTATGATAAAGATCATACTGTTTATAGTAATACGAAAATTTAAAGATGAGAATAAAGGGAACAAGTATTAAGAATGGGTAATTTTGAGGCTGAAATGCTAACGCCTGCTCGGAGAAAAGAACAGCATGAGACCCAAAGGTATATCATTGAAGAACACAGAAATTTCTCATCAGTCTTACTTTGACTGTTTTAATGAGAACAAATCGGTCTCGGTGGAACAATTTAGAATAACCAACAAAAATCATCAATTGTATAGCATTAAGTTAAACAAAAGAACACTGACTAATATAGATAATAAGCGCGCATGGGTAGGTATAAATACTAGTGTCCCATATGGTCATAATATTATTAAGTAGTTTTTTCCATAAAACTGTTCATTCGATCATGTCTGGTTAACAGATGGTATTTATTTAATTGTTTTTTAAATGATATTTTAATTATTTTTATTTAGATTACAAAAGAAAACAATCTCAAAAAACATTTGAGAACGTATAACCGGTCCTCTTTAGGACCAAATTGTACATTATTGTATTTATTTAAATAAACGTTGTTAGTATAATTTGTTTTTTATTATTTATTAAGTTTATTTTATTGCAAACATGCATTATGTATGACGCAAGCATGTACAACAAAAATAATTTAAATGTTCATAAATAATGAATTTGGACCTAATTATAGACAAAATGCTTGAAAATATTCAAAGAAATTATTTTGTATCCAAATTAAAAATATTACGAAAAGTTCAAGAAGATAATTTAAAAGAAATTATTATTTAATTAAAAACTGTTTAAAATACAAAAAAGCCTTTGATTAAATAAAATTTATTAATACATTGGAAAAATAACACATAAAAGTACAACAATTAACAACAAAATAATGTCTTTTACAACCAAAAAACAAGATGTTGGTGTGATTGTTTGACATTGCATGCTAGATCACAACTATAAATTAATAAGTTTACATAAATCAAAAATATATTACCGATATTTTTCTTCCTATCCACAGGACATTATCTTTGCATACCAAATGCAATGGATAGAGCTTGCATTTTAAAATTTGTTCTGTTTATATTAATTATCTCTGGACTCTGATATTGTATGTCCATTTTCAATTTATTAGTAATGTTTACTTTTTTTTCCTGATAAATTTTCCTGATACATTTGACACTGTACATATACTTCACATCTTGGTCTAGATAACATATCTGCATAAGCATGTTGAATTCCTTTTCTATATTCCAAAACCGTGTCAAAACTGCTCAGATAATTAATCCATGTCTGCAATTGCGACGTAATTGGTT
>MQRL01344842.1:0-13463 GCA_001938525.1 Dugesia japonica
AAAAAGTAAACTTTTCATATCTTCTCTGCTTTTAAAGATATTAAAGCTTAGATTTTTAAATTTTTTTAAGTATAACTACTATGGAATAAATTCAATTCTTAATTTTGTTAGTATGTACATTGATTTTCTTATTGTGTTACGTGTTTAAAATTTAGTAAATTTGTTGATTAAACATTTATTTTTAGATTTCACACAATTCCGAATTTATATATTCTACGAAAACTGAAAAGTGAATTTTTAAAATTAGATTAAACCATTTATGTATTGCAGTAATGATAAAGAAAATCAGAAGTATTCAGAAAATCTCATATCTGGCATTCCTAGTTTTCCTTTGGAAGAGTAAATTAAATTTAATTTTTATAATCAGTAAATGACGCTTTCCCCTTATGCTTTAGCAAATCCTAGTCATAATACAAAAAAAACTATTTTTTATCATGATTTGAATAAAAACAATTTTTAACAAAGTATTTATGAAGTTCTTCACTTTTCTCTTTTGAATAAACTACACCAGGAGGTTTTAATTTATGACATAAATTTTAATGTTCTTTAAATTTTGTTTTAGTAGTCTTAAATTTTTGATGACAACAATAACATTTTCATTCCTTATTAAAAATGATTCTACATTCACTTGATTCTAAATGTTTTTATAAATTAACTTTACCATCAATTTTTTCTTTATAATCATTACAAGTATATTCTTTCATTTTATAAATAAAAAATTTTATTATATTTTTAAAAATCAAAATATCAGAAAATCAAAAACCAAAAACAAAACCTAAGTAAATGGAAATTGACGAATTCCATTTGGTTTTACAATTCACTTTCATAATACAAAATTTTATATTGTTATTTTTTCTATGTATTAAACATGTACTTAAATGAAAAGGGAAAAACCTTGAAGGGAATTCGTCATTTTCCATTTACTCATCACTCTAGTGTCCTCCAGACCTACGTATGCCGGTTCTATGCTCATTTTACAGTATAAGTTCTATAGGCAATGTATAGGTTGAATTCAGGGGCTTCGTCAAAATTCGGGATACCAAAGCAAATTCAATTTGAATGTGAAATGAATTTTACATTATATCAGTTTAGTCAATTGTGTACTTTATTAGGAATTAAAAACCCTTTACTTCAATTTACTACCAGCAATCAGACGGTTTGATAGAGCGGACATTCAGAAGAGCGAAATAAGTGTATTGATGAAAGAACAAAATATAAAGGTTCAGAGCAAAGTATTATTGATAGTTGATTACGGTTTGAGAATCGCTGCTCATAAAACAAAAAAGTATTCACCATATGAAAATATATTTGTTCGTAAACCAAGGCTACAATTTTGTAATATTTTTAAAAAACAATGATGTTGAAACAATAAATTATGACCAGTTTACATTTAATCTACGAGGGGAATTAAAATTGATACAAAAAAAATGTTTAAAAAAATGTGGAAACAATGAACCAAAGAAGAGCTGAAAAGTATGATAGAACAAGATGGAATAAGAAACTAAATGAGGGAAATCGGGCAATGGTGGGAAACGAACACAGAGAAGGATTTGGTCAAAGATTTATCGGGCCCTTCATTATTATTTCAATTAGAAACGAGAGTCAACAACTAATACAAAGAAAATGTAATCAAATCAAACACATTCCGACAAGAATGACAAGATGATAACATCAGGTGATAACATATATAAATATAAATTATCTGTACTTTTGATAATTTTTTAAAATTTATGTGCAGTATTCTTAAAATAAAAAGTGTGTTTTACTGCAGCATTATTTGTCCTTGAAATTATTGTCAACGTGTTGCTTATTATTTATAATAGAAATTCAGTTTCACCAGAGATTTCGGGAAGAGAACAATTTTTTAATATTAAATATAATAATTGATTTACAGATTTCACAGTTAATTAAAATAATTTTGGAAATAATATTCGTTTTAAATTAAATGTCAGAAAAATCAAGAGACGAGAAATTGGCTGCTGGAAAAAAAAAAGTATAAATATTTTATTTGTTACTTTCTGTATTTATTTAATTTGAAGTTAAAAAAGTTTCAAGAAATTACCTCTAAATTAAAAGATAATGAAAAGAATTCGCAGAGTAATTTCAAAAACAAAAAAGTAAACTTTTCATATCTTTTCTGCTTTTAAAGATATTAAAGCTTAGATTTTTAAATTTTTTTAAGTATAACTACTATGGAATAAATTCAATTCTTAATTTTGTTAGTATGTACATTGATTTTCTTATTGTGTTACGTGTTTAAAATTTAGTAAATTTGTTGATTAAACATTTATTTTTAGATTTCACACAATTCCGAATTTATATATTCTACGAAAACTGAAAAGTGAATTTTTAAAATTAGATTAAACCATTTATGTATTGCAGTAATGATAAAGAAAATCAGAAGTATTCAGAAAATCTCATATCTGGCATTCCTAGTTTTCCTTTGGAAGAGTAAATTAAATTTCATTTTTATAGGTTTTGATATATAAAAATTGATAACTTGATATGTAAAGGTTAACTATAGTAATAATTAGCTTCTGAATAATTTAAAAATATAATTTCTCTTAAAACTTGGCAGTATACCCCTTTTATGTTAATTTTAATTTATCGCAATTGCGAGTTCTAGAACTAATGGACCTATTTTCTAGGCATCACATTTCGATTAGTAAATTACTTAATTCATTAGAATCAAGAAATTTCCAATTTCCCATAGTTCAAGAAAGCAACATATTTGATCCAACGTATTCCTTACTTTTTTAATAAATGTTTTTTACCTTTTACTAAATATCTTTGTTATTAAAATATCTTTGTCTTGTATTATTATTACAAATATCACATCTAATTATTGGTTTTTCTATAATCTTTTTACATTTTGAAAATCTTACATAAGTAGTAAATCCAGATAAAGTTTGTCACATATTTCACATTTAAATAATAAATTTTCTGAAACATAAACGCGTAATTTAGAAGTTATTTTATGTTTTTTCAATCCATTTAATGAGGTTGGGTTACTAGGCTTTTTAATGTTGTTTATTTATCGTTCTTTAAAATCATTCTGTTATTACTCTCTTAACTGCATTTCTTCCTCTTTCTTGATTATCGTTTTTGTCTGGGGAATGATACCTAGTAACCACAATAATTTGAGTTTCTTTCTCTAGCAACAAAGAGAAATGAATGAGATGAATCCATTCCCGGATTCAGCGGGACTATGCTGTATCCTGTCTTGTGTGTTCAATTTCTATTATATTCTATTATTATATCCGGCTCTCGACTATTCGACGTTATTTGTCGTCATTAATTGTTAATAATCTTTTCAATTAAAACAATTTATAAAGAAACTTTATTTCCGTCACACTATATCATGCATCTAAATCGATAATCTATTTGATCCTTTCTTTATCCATCTCATTTTCCGGTTTCGACACCTGTGTGAGTGTACGAACCGTTGTTATCACGTGTTTCACGGTTGAAATCGAAAAAACATGAAATTTAATATAAAGTTTACGTAATGTTTTAGAAATATAGGATGTCTTATATAACATGACAAAATTCAATATAATGAAACTGGATTCAATTTTTATTTTAGTCATTAAAGTAGATAGGAACATTTTGATGTGAATTTATATTTCGTATATTTAAATTTTTATTTCATTTTCATAGACCAACAGGAACAACAGAAACAATTAAACAAATTTCCAGACATTTGAATGGAATAATAAGCTGTAGTAACTCAAGTTTAGATCGTGAGTCTCAACAAGAATATCTGAGTACCATATACGAGTTGGAGGTAAACGAAATTACTTAAATATACAATTATAATAAATTCCACAAATTTTCCCCATTTGTCTTTCATATGATCAGATATTTTCTCGACTCCTGTGTGTACTTACCGTATCGACTCTAGTATCTCGTCCTTGTGTGTCATTGTTTTCTTTCCGAAAACACTGTCCTTTTTGGCTATCCTTTATTTCTTTAATTTCATAAATTTGGTTTTTATCTTTCTTTTCTTGGCTTCTTCGTGAGTTTAAATTTATGGCACTGAACAGAATTTTTGAATTTCTCAACTATTTTCCAGATATGTTTTATGCGATATCTTCCTATTCAGTCAATTAAAGAAAGCACTTCAAGGATTCCGATTTCAGTCAGTAAAACAAAAAATATTGCTGATGAAAATTCAAAATATTGAATATAAAAAGTGATTCAAATGTAGGATTCAACGTTGGTAAATGTGTGTTGATGGTATTACTTTGGGTAGCATATTTTTAAAATCTTTTATTTAAAAGAAAGATTTAAATTATTGATGAAAGATTTTAATAACAAATATTTGGTTAAATGATAAATTAAAATTTCTAAAGTGAACGAAAATTTTGTCTTAAATTTGTAATGACAATTAAGTAAATAAATAAAATTTTTTAAATAAATTAAATTAATTTTAAATAAATAAAATTTTTGTTTTTAAATATTAAAAATGACGATTGAATAGTAAAGTAAAATTTTTTTAAATAACTTAAAATAAATTTTAAAAAGATAATCACCAATTAAAACACGGAATTTTAATTTGTTTGAATAAAAAAGTATAGTTTTGTTTTAATAATAATAAATTTTGATATTGATGATCCGATGAGTACTCCAAACTCATCTAATGACTTAATTTATTTATTATATTTTGTTGGGATGCGGCAATAACCTAAGGTCACTAATATCATAAAGTTTCTAACTCTTAAACCTTTGAAATTTAAAATTAAACGTTTAACTGGTCATTTTTAGAAAAGAAATGTGGAATTAGCAAATCTAAATTCTAATAAAGTCGAACAAATGGAATTATTTAATAGCAAAATAGGATCCTTGCATGCGACAATTGACAGAATTACAAAAGAGTTTGAAAATGAAAAATTATATTTAGAAAATTCATGTAAAAAACAAATTGAGTCTTATAAAACTCAGTTGCAAAGTCAAGTACACACGATAAGTTTGTTAATAGCAGAAAAATCTGAATTGCAAAGTCAAGTGTCTCATAATCAAAAACTGGCTAATCAGCGTTTTCAGGTACTTGAATTGCAAAATTTAATCTAAGAAATTTATTATTACAGGAAATAGACGATTTTACAAATAAATTGAAGGCATCAAGACAAAAAGTTGGTGATTTGGAAAAATCTGTTAGTGAATTAAAACATGCAAATGAAAAATATGAAGAGGCTATGTCTGATATACTAAGACAGTTAGAACAAACTCGTAATGAAATTAAAAAAGTTAAGTCAGAGAAAGAAGATTTATTTTCTGAAAATTCTCAATTAAAATCCAAGTTAATATCAAAAACACAAGAAATATCAGATATGGAATTAACCTTTGATGATTTAAAATCTGAATTAGAAATAGCTCAAGTAAGAATTTTTTTTTTTAATTTTAAAACTATTATGTTAGGTACAAATTCAACATTTGACAAATAATCAAGAAGGTCATTATGACAATTTATGTTCTAAATTAAAAATAACTGAACAAAACAATATTGACTTGAAAGGAAACATTGAATCATTGAAATCTAATCTGCAACAAAGTGAATTACAAAATATTCGGTTACAAAATCAATATCGTTGTTACATTGAAGAAGTGGAATTTTTTTATTATAATTTTACAATTAATTTATTAAGACGGAAGAAAAGTTAAAAAATTATCAATCTCAGTTTTTTGAAGCACTTGAAACTAAAAATGACACTTTACAAATAGAAAATGGCAAAAATCAATCAACCGGAAATGGTTAGATACTTTTAAAGTTGATTATTTGATAACTTAATAAACTGTAGTTTTCTTGATTGGTATTTCCGTCTCTAAACCTTCAACATTGCTGTACAAAATCTATACTTGAATTTCCTTTCCTAGCCTGTAATTATATTGTAATTATATCGGTCTTCTACTGAATTTCATTGATGTGTTTGTATTCTCTTGTATTCTCTTGAGTTTTCATTATTTGTTAAGTGTTTGATGCTGCATTGTAAAGACAAACTGCTTTAGTCTTATCAACATTGTTGTTTTCTTCTCATTTTCTATACTTGAGTTCAAAATCGTAATCCAAAATTTGGCATCCAAATTGTGGAATTGTGGAATATCCGGTTTCATTTAGGAACACAAACGCTTTGTTATTTGTTCTTACAAAGCGTTCCAGATTTATTTTTATCCCCGAATCTCTGGTACTGCAAAAAACTGTCTTGTGATCTTATTGTGATCCACTAAAGTCTTCCCGTACAACTGAATACCGTCCATATATACAATAACTCTCTTTATTAAACCTTCAAGCATCGCGTACATTAACTTCTGATAAGTAACCAGTGCCGTAGCTAATCCAAAAAGCATGCATCTGAAATTACCTTCTTTCGTTCTGAAGTTAATAACATCCCTTGACTTTTCCACCAATTCCACTTGTTAATGGCCTTTATCTAGATCAATCGATGAAAATATTTTCGCTTCTGATTAGTAATCTAAATAATAGCTGGATGTCCGACATGGGAAAAGTACTTTTTCTGTTCACAAATTCATTTGTCTGTAATACACACACATTCTTGTTGGGCCCTCCTTTTCATCCATAATACTACTTAAGAATTCCAAGAACTGTTACACTTGGTAATGACACTAATCTTCGCTAATTATTTAAAAACATCTTTAGTTTTCTTTTCTAAATGCATCGACTGTATACTAGGGTGTTGTATCACCAGATTATCTTGCACTTATTTCATATTTTACCTTTCTAGTATATCCTATATCGAACTTCGAAGCCACGAATACATCAACAAAATAATGATGTTTAATTTCGTTAATTTCATTCCAAAATTACGCACAATATCGATGTCACCTATAAATTCTAGATGGATCTGTCCTACTGAGATAATTTTAATATTTCATCGTATATTCAAAAAATAACTAATAAAAAATAAAGTTTTATTTAACAAACACTGGTATGACCAATCTCGTTAAACAGGTCACGATAGGCATAGCAAAAGCTAATACCTCAATTTTCTACATACAACAAACAACAGATTTTTTAAAAAACAGTCTGAGCTCAAACATCACAATCTATAGTATTGAACTATATTATTAGCCTTGAACTAAAGATTCTGGGACTGGCTTTTATTACTTTTTTCTGTTAGCATTTGTTTAATTATTTGTTAAAGTATTTAATTCTTTTGATATTCAGTTCAATCGCTTTTTTTTGGTTGACTGGGCTCCAAGATCCAAGTTTTCCGATGAAAACTTGGATCTTTATGATACTTGGCCCCGATTGATTTTCCAACTTGTTTGTATTCATTTTTGTTGTCTATTCTCACTTTGTTGAAGCCTACGAAGGAATCATATGGCATTTTCACATCGAGTATGCGGATTTTCGCATTTTAATGCTAGTTATAACTAGATCTGGCCTCAGTTTGGTATTGAGTCTTTGAGGTAAGCAGTCATTTTGAGCGTCAGAATCCCGTTTCCTAAATATGGAATCCTTTTCAAGGATTCTGTTATGTTTTTTATATTTTTGAATTTTCAAGGCTGGATAATGATTGAAAATATGAGTTTGAGTGTCAGCATGTCTCCAGTAACAAAATGGGCAAGTTCTTTTTCAGTCTATTAGGGTTATAATTTGTTCTAAGGAGGTAGTTTCTTACTCTAACTATGTACAGGAAATTTCTCTCAGACACATTGATCTTCTTCATAAATTTAATACCGTAGGCGCAGAGATTGGCAATTAATTAAATTAATTAAATTGGCAATTAATTATTGAGTTAAAGGTCTGCTTTATTTATAATAGTAAGTAAAGCCGATTTCTTTATGAAGAGTTTTGTAGACTTAGACTTCGAATCTCTGTTGAATATTGATTAATTGATTATATTCTGCAAGCTGAGACAAGCTCATGGAGATCTGATCTTCGTCAAAATAGAAAATAACTTTGAGCCTAATGAACTCCTTGATTGCTTTAATAACTAGTCTGACTCTAGTCCACCAAGAGGCTACCACATAAGCTTTGTCTTTTGGCGGTATTGTATCATTTAACCAATCTAAGCGTTTATCCAAATTAAGAGTGTCGTCTTTCCTGAAACGATGTTTCCCAGTAAACTCCAGTTCAAAAGTTGCAAATTTTCTGAAAGCCTTTATATCAGAGTTGAGAGTACGAAAAGTATGCACAATTGTTTAAATATAGTATTCATCTATTGATGGCATCAAACCAAGTTCACCCAGGTTAGTTAGTACAAACAGGAATGCATTGTTGTGAATTGTGTTTGGGGTCTTAATTATGTTTTATAGCATTTTCTTAATTTTTTGTTCGTAGATTTTTTGTTCGTAGGATTTTTGAGTTTCAATTGAAGAATCTTTCTGTTTCTCATAAAGTATATAATCCTTGAATGGATACCATTTTGTATTTTCTGAGCCGGATTAAGCAAGTTTTTTATAGTCAAGAGGTAACGTGTAAAAGATGTGGAAATGGTGGACATAGTGCAAAAGAGTGTTACACAATTTTGAAAATGAAAATAACAACCGATATATTTGTGAATAATGATATAATCGAATTCATGTGATTGAAGATGAAGAACTCAATACAAACGATGGATATGAAAAAGTATATGAAAGTGATTCTAAAAGGCAGTACCCAAAAGGTAGGGCTCCACCAGTAGAGGAGTTGGTTGGGGCCATCTATTGCTAAATAAAGTAAGTGATTATTCTCCATGGATCGAAAAGTAGGATGATATAGTACAAACGATAGTACACTTGAAATTGTTGGTAAAGTTAGAACAATTGATGACGTTTTCCTTTACAGTTACCTTTTTAGTTGCAGAAAGAGTGACAGCAGATCTGATAGGAGGAATAGATATGCAGAAGACCTTTGGATACCAGCTTGTATGGAAAGTGAACATTAAAACTAATAAAAAAGTCGAAAATTACATTTGTAATATTGAAGCAAAAGTTGGAAGACAAATTAAAAAGGGAGAGCGATTGACAAAAGATTTAACTATTCTGAAGATTTAAGACCATGAACGGTTATTGAAGATAATGTGCAATAAAGAAGAGGTTTTCATGGTGGATAAATAGGATATAGGACACACATCTGATAACACGAAAGTGTTGAACTAATCAACGTTAAACCGTATAGATAATCAATTAACTTGGAAGCTACAATTGAAGATGCTCTCCAGAACCTGTTTGAGAAATGTATTATCTGGAAATGCAACTCAACATACTCCACTTAAATGTGTTTGGCAAATAGGAAAAGAAAGACATAAGAATATATTTTGATTTCAGACAATTGAATGCAGTAACGAAAAGACAATCCTTTCCTATACCTAACGTTGATGAAATGCTGTACAAGTTAGATGGAGCAAAATATTTCAGTTCAATAGATTTGAGAAATGCTTATTATCAGGTAGAAGTAGAAGAAGAATCTCAAGTAAAAACAGCATTCAGTTATTTACGAACAATAAAGATCAACACTATTAAGTAATTGAGAGTTGTGTAGCTGACCAAGCAACAAGAACTTAGAATGAACAGATGAAATAAACGATACTTTTGAGGGTTTGGTGAAAGCTCTAATGACTGCGCTAATATTGTGTTTTCAAGACATAAATAGATCATTTCTATTAGAAACAGGTGTCAATTTCGATACAATTAGAGCAGTATTGTCACAGAGAGATAAAGAAAGCAGAGAAATAGTAGAAATTTTTTCTACTATATAAGTATATTTTAATATTCATTATTAATATTATTATTATACATATTTCTATTATCTGGATTTTATAAATTAAATTCAATGCTTTTAATGTATTATTAAATTTTAGTGTCATATTACGAAAATATTATCCATGAACTAGAAAATGTGAAGCAATGCTTGACTAAGAAGACTGAATCTTTAGAAAGTCATAATGTGGATTTAAAAGAAAAAAATGCATGTTTGTTAAATAAAAATGAAAAATTGATTAAAAATATTGAAGAATTGGAAATCAAAAATGAAGGTTTAATAGAAAGAACAAATCAATTCGAATTAAATCAGATGGATTATAATCAATTATTAAATCAAGTGCAATCTGATAAGACTGCATTAAGTCGTGCTTTGACACAAAACAAACAATTAAAATCACAGTTGATAGAACTACAAGAAGCTTTTGTAAAATTAGTAAATTTCCTTTAACTTTATCATAAATTTTAAAATATATTTAGAGTTCTGATAATATGGATTATTCAACTCAACTTCAACATGAAAAGTACATTAGTAAAGAACTAGCAACGAGGTTAGGTGAACAAGAAGATGAATTAACAGATATCCGGAGAACGGTGACTAACTATATCTTTATATATAGTTATTATTACTTGTAGTTATCCGCGAAAGATGAAGACGTATCTAAATCAAATCATTCTATCCATCGACTTACTGAAGAATTATTGACTTTTAGTAGTAATTTGGAAAATGATTCTTTGCAAAGATCAGAATCACATTTCAACATGGCTAATAAAGTGTTTATTGAAAATTTACAAAATGATTTATTGAATTCCCAGGTTAGATTTAAAAGGTTAATTTATTTTCTTTTCCATATAGTATTATTTTTCATCAGGAGGGGGATACATGTAGTCTAGACCAGAAAGTGACGTAATCATTAAGATGTTAATTTTCACACCTTTACAATAAACAATGTTAGGTATAAATTTTCACACTTTATTTGACCTGAAAAATTAAATTTTTATTTCTAATCACAGTTTAATGTAAACAATTGATTTTTTATGGCTTTGTTTGTTTAAAGCATTGCGCATTGAGCATTAATACATAAAATTATTATTATTATATTATTACTATAATTAATGTTAATATTAAAACGTTTTTTAAAGTTTAAATTTCAGAACTTTGAAGCCAATTTCATGCATTAATAAAAACAATATTTTTTTTAATTATTATAAAAATGTTATTTTTCATAGGTGTGTATTCAGTTCACATCTTGAGTTTTCACACATGTGCTTAGTACTTTCACATAATAGTGAAAGACCGTGAGAAATTTCACACTTCAAACTTGACCTAAACACATTAATTGTCAATTATTATTTTTTTTATTATTACAATTATTATATTTATTATTATTATTATTATTATTATTATTATGATTATTATTATTACTAATAATAATAATAGCCTACAAGCAATAAATACTTATTTACATGATTATAAATAGTGCACACAAAGTTTTAAACATTTTTTGTAAGCACAGTAATCTCCATGATTATAATATATACAGAAAAAATTATCAGTTATACATAATTGTAGAGTTATAATTAACAATTCGAAGAGTCGGGAAAAAGTGTTTGACAGTATTAGTTTTCTTTCCTTTTACTTGATCATTCACATAAAACAATGTATATTAAGAATTTTTTTCAAATCATCGAGAATTTGAATTGGATCAAATTTACAATCTCCGTTGTGAGATAGTTTTTAAAAGCAGATTTAATTTTTTGTATTTTGAGGCGGAATTTATTGAAATAAATTGGTTAAATATTTAAATTTTTTTCAAAAAATAAGATAAAATATTTAAAATGTATTTTTAAATTTGACATTTTTAAAATTAATTAATTATTAATAATTATTAATTATTGTTATATTTTCATTTAGAAGTTTTAATAATAGTCATTCAATGTCATTGCCAAAGAAGAGAAGGATTATTGATGAAAAACGGATGTTTAATGAAAATGGGAAAATTTTTGTGACAGAAATGAAGGACAAAATACAATGTCTAATTTGTATGCAGTGCATATCTGTTCCAAA
Source organism: Dugesia japonica (assembly GCA_001938525.1). Taxonomy (NCBI): domain Eukaryota; kingdom Metazoa; phylum Platyhelminthes; order Tricladida; family Dugesiidae; genus Dugesia; species Dugesia japonica. Next base: position 11,774 of record MQRL01344842.1, read on the forward strand.
AGAATACAACGTACACAGACACTTTGATACAATGCACAAAGAACAGTATAAAACAATAACTGGAAAAATCCGCGATGAAAAAGTTCAATATCTAAAAGCATCAATTGGAAAGTTTGCGGGAAGAATTTTACCGCCGTTTTCAGAAATTTAAAAAGCTTGAACCGCAATTTAAAATTTTTCTATACCATCTGTAGTGTTCCAGATGAACTACAGATGGAGATATTGGAACTTCAATGTGACACCATTCTCAAACAGAAGTATATAGCTGTTGATCTAGTGGATTTCTATAAATTTCTATAAGCGAGAAATATCCAAATTTACTTGCTATGTGTGCCAAGATGATGTCAATGTTTGGTAGCACATATTTGTGCAAACAATTCTTCTCATCAATGATAATTAACAAATCTGTTCTGCGGTCGACGATCACAGATGAACATTTGCTGGCAATCTTACGACTGGATGTATCACATTATATCAAGGCCTATGTTGACTCTCTGGTAAATGCGAAACGCTGTCAACTGAGTAGTCAGAGTGACGAATGTTCGAAATAATAAAATTTAATAAAAATGTTTNNNAGATTTATTAGAATAGAATTTAATTAGAATTTAATGGTTATTTTATTTCTTTTAGAATAATATTTCTATGCTTCCCAATAATTAGCCTACTTAATGTCCTAAACATATAATATGAATAATAAAATGAAATAATAATGAAGAATTTCAACCAATAGAAATAGGTGAAAATGATTAATTTATTCAATAATAGATTGTTGTTAAGATAGTGTTGTATATAATGGAAGAAATNGTTACAGTGAGTTACGGTATTAATGCGGTCCGCTGACTAACGAATTTGGTCTAATGCGGCCCGAGAAATCACTTGAGTTTGAGACCCCTGCTCTAGATGTACCTAACACCCATAAACAGTTACAAAATTATTTGTTATAATTACATGCAAAATATGTTACACTTATTGTTGCAAATATGAATTTCTAAAATTGATTGTGCCAAATTAGACACTTAAGAATTAATATTGATATCTTAACAATTACTGTTATTGTTACATTCATTTGAAATTTTATATTTTTATTTCAGGAAAGAATAAATCAATTAACAACAGAAAATAACAATTTACAATATGAGCTTAATCAAAATATTAAAAGATTTATGATAAACAAATCTGAGGTTAGTGAATGACCAATTTTTAATATTAAAGTTTTAATGTTTTTAATTTTAATATTAAATCTGAAATTTTAAATTTTAAATTAAAATATGAAATTAATCATAAAATGTTAAATAATATATAATATTAAATATATCAGATCATTTGTATTGATTTTAAGTTAAGTTACTAAGCGTATAATTAATGTTATATTAGTACATATCGTGTTGTTAAAATTAAGATAAAATATTGTATTAGAAGAGTTTTGAAAACTCAGATTATCAACATCAAAATTCAACTCCATAAAATTTATTTCAAAATAAAAAACTATGCTTAACACTTTTTGTTTATTCAAACAAATTGAAATCCCGTGTTTTCATTCTTGATCATTTTTAAAATTAATTTATTTAAAACATTTTATTTATTTAAAATTAATTCAATTTAATTTTATAATTACAATTATTGTGAGAATAATTGTTGGACTTAACCATTGATCGCACTTGAGGTTTCATTAAAATAAAGAAAAAGCTTC
>MQRL01345803.1:0-12385 GCA_001938525.1 Dugesia japonica
AAAAAAGTGGGCGGAAAAAAAGATAAAAAGTGGGCGGAGAAAAAGATAAAAAGTGGGCGGAGAAAAAGATAAAAGAGGCGGAGTCCAAAAGATAAAAAGGGGGCGTAGTCCAAAAAGTAGACGGGAAAAAAATGGGGGGGGGTACCCCGCCCCCCAAGGGGCCCCGGTTTGGTGCGCTCATATCTACCTAATAAATATCCTTGGTAAAAATACAACAACTATATCAGTGAAGACATTTTACATCGTTGTGTTCAACAAATCAAAATTCAGATATTCAATGCACACTGAACGTGTATAATGAGGCACTGGTTTCGATTGAAGAGATATATTTGGTAATCAGTAAATAAGCTGTTGAAAATGGTTACTCGGAACCGATCTGGAAACGGCCTTTTCTATCGTGATTTGCAAAAAGAAACACAATTTAATGTCAATAGATTAAACACATGTGTTAAAATAAATCTTCTAAAATTGATTTCAAAACAACAAATAGATTATGACAGAATTATGCATGTAATTATAAGCCAAAACGGCGGATTGTATTTTCTTGATGTAAAGGTAAAGATTTTCATATTTCAATTATTTTGGTAACTATAAGTTCACGAAAAAATATTGCACTGGCAATTGTATCATCTAAAATTACAGCAACTCTTTTGAATGGTGGTCAAATAGGTCATTCAACACTGAAATTTCCGTTGAATATGCAAATTAACAGACACAAATCTGCAATTTCAACAAAATATCTGGTATGGGCAAAGTACTCCAATCGTATCAATTTATCATAAGAGACGAATTTACTATTGTACTCAAAGAGAAATTGAATGCCATTTACCGTACACTAAAGGATTTGAGAGTAAATGAACAGCTTTTTGGCAGGTACTTGGTTTATTTTCTGGTGATTTTTGACAAATCCTACTAATTATACCACGTTTAACAGCTGCTGATGAATTAAATGCATGTCTTGGATCATGAGGTTTATAGCAACACCTACAGAAATTGACTTTGAAGAACAATATACGTGCAGAATTACAACATGAATTTTTGCAAATAAATTGTTGAATATTGAGAATGGAAAATTGAAATCGATGAATACACACAATGTATCACATCGCTAACAAGCTTCTGTAGAATCACATGTAAATTGATTCACAAAGTTTACTCAAATATCTCAGAATTATAAAAATCACCAGTGGTTTAGTGAACGTGCTATCTTAGCAGCCAAAAACAATCATGTTAATGCCATCGACCTGGACATACCCGGACATTTCACAAAAAAATTTTCCCATAAAAAATGTTCCTATAAAAAATTTTTACATAAAGAATTTTCATATAAAAACTTTTCATATAAAAACTTATAATAATATATTATATCAAATAAATAAAAGATTAGAAGAACAACAATTAAGAATTTAACTTTTATTGATTGAACAATAATTCCGATCATACTATTATTGACAATATATTTTTTTAATTAGATTCTTGATTTTAGTATAACCTACCAGCAGTTGCAAAATCAAAATTTTATTATTTTTTTCCTTATTTTTCAAATAATTTATGAATTTCCATATTGTTGCATGTTTTGCAACAACTAATTTTTGAAATCGAAAATGCCATCCTTCGACAAAATTATTTGTCCTCCTATATCCAGAAATTACAGAAATATAACAATTCTAAGTATTGACAGCAAATATAGGACTAATTAAATTCTTATTTTCACCATTATGTTCTGCTTCAATATATACATGGCCAGTATATTTCACAAAATCTTCTAATACTGGAGACGAACTGCTAAAAAGGTCTTTGAATATATCAATTATATCTCTTTCTGGTATAAATAGAAAAGCTATATATTTTAACAAGGAATCTTTTATTTCTATGCTTTCTATACTCAGCCGAGAAAGACCTTCTTTTTGGACTTTTCTCGATAGAGATTGATTAAAATGAAACAAACGTCTTTTAAATCGACTATTTGGAAGGACTTCTTATATTGCACTTATGGCTCCAATTTCAAAGTCCATCATAATAGTTTCTGGATTAAAAATTAATCCGTTGCTAAGTGCAGCACTGATGATATGCTGATAAATAATTTTACGAAATCGATTTACGAAGAAACATAACATATACAAAATGAAAGCTATGCCCTCGAACATGTCCGTGTATTGTATATAACTGGAAAAAAATACTTGGAACCGTATTAAATGTCCCATCAGCATATAAATGAGGACTTCTACTTATATATTTAAGTCCTTCATCAGAATAAAATATTAAAACTATTTGAATATCTTCAACTCCAGAATCGTATCAAAGAAATGGTGTACCAATATATGTAGTATTATATGGCGAGTTTATTATACAGCATGAACTAGTATTAGAAATAATTGGTCTTAAAGAATTCTGTATCCTATTAACTGTCTTAAGCATTGATGTTTTTTCCGCTATACCGGCCAAAACATCCAAATCGTTTATAGAACGTAGCTCTTCTTGTATTAAAGTAGAAGACTGAGCAGTAAGATTTTCCAAGGCTTTATCCTTTATATTTTGTGTCACCTTTCTAACTATGATATCACAAGAATTTGGAAAATGAGAGTGTGGCTTACTATAATATCATTGCTGCCAGACACAAAATTTGTTGTTAGCCTACTATTGCATATTCCAAATTTCATGCAAACCCAGTAAATTCTAGTTGACGTTTTAGAGTTTAATTAATATTCAAACTCATCATCTGTAAGCATTAACTTATTCTTAGTTGTCTTTGTAACTGTAAACATTTAAAATCTCTAAAAATAAATTTAATATAAAGAAATTTGGTTTAATATAAATTATATGATAAATGTAGTGCCAAATCTGCTTCAATTAAAATAACTAATAGTTTTAAAAGGTAAAATTGGAATATTGATTAACATGTTAATGCAATTTTTATGAAGATATACTGTAAAATAATTTATTTAAGTTTAAATAATTAAATTGTATATTTTGTGATTATATTATCTGATATTTATTTCATAAATCTTTAACCTATTTAATTGAATTAAACATTAACCATGCATATGTTATTATCTGATATAATAATTTGATTTTTTATTCTTAANAATGCCTGATTTGTTCTTCTGATCTTTTATTTATTTGATCTAATATATTATTAAAAGTTTTTATGTGAAAAGTCTTCATCTAAAAAGTTTTTATATGAAATAATCTTTATATGAAAAGTCTTTATGTGAAATGTTTTTGTGAAAAGTTTTTATGGGAAAAATTTTTATGTTAACAGGTTTTATGTAAAATGTCTGTGTATCATCGACGTAAGCATTCAAAAAAAAGAGGCAAAATGATAACATATTAGTCCATCAATACTGTATGGAATTAAGACGAAGTTGTTAATTATCCAACTGAATTCTTAAACTCACTTTATTTACCAAGCATGCCTCTGCACGTATTAACATTGAAAATTGGTGTACCTATCATTCTTTTCCAAAACAAAAATCCACCCCGACTTTGTAACGGTACTAGGTTTTCAGTGAAAAATATAATGAACAATATCATCGAAGTTACAATTTTAAATAAAAGATTACATAATACACACTAAATGGCAAATTTTTAGTATCTTATTTAATAATTATATATTCATTAAGTTATAAGGCGGGAATTTATTTTTCGTTTACATTAAAGGAAATTATTGATTTTTTATGAGTTTCTTCATTGAAAATTAGTGGAAATGCCTACTTTGTTTATATTAACAATTTCTCTCGAATTTTAAGTATTTAACCAAATTTCCCCCAAACAATATAAATATTTTGAATTCTCAGCGGACAATATTAATATATGACGCTCCTCAAACATTGTTAATAATAATAATAATAATAATAATAATAATAATAATAATAATAATAATAATAGTAATGATTATCATAATAAACCAGAATAGTAAAAATATCAATCATAATAAAAATATTTATTCATATTACATACAATTGAAAGAAGTTTGATTAAAGTAGGATTGTATAGATCTCTTCATTTGACTACTAAATAATAAATTAAATACTTTCAAATAAATATATTACTTTATACATTGCAATGATTGAATCTTAGTCTTATTTATTAAGACTCAAAATTTGAAGTATGATGTCTTGACAATTATTTAAAATAAAATCAAGGAATTTTGACATATTTTCATTTCTCATTACTTATATAAAACCATTTAAATTTGGTATAATATTTCATTATTCAGTGCAGTTCATTCAATTTCTGTTCGTATGTATTGTTTTCATCAAAAATAGTAAAATATCAAAATATTATTCTTAAATCATTAATAAACTAATGACAAAAAGTTTTATAAATTTTAAATTATAAAATAATTACTATAAGAATTAAAATATCATAATATTAAATAAAATTAATTCAATAAATTTATACATATTTTCATAAAATCCATTTAAATTTGCCATATCATTTGCATAAAACCATTTAACTTTGATATATAGCTCATTCTAAAGTTTAGAATTTTGAAAAAAATTTTACGTTGTTTCTGGGAACTAAACCATTGGTATATGAGCGTTCTGTGGATGATATTTTCTTGGTGTTTAGTGATCAATCCAATGTAGAATCTTTTCTAAATTATATGAATTTTTTACACACGAATATAAAGTTCACTAAAATCTAACAATTATGAGATAGAAATCTATTGAAAGTCAACCAATACTGGTTTATATACAATACCTGATAGTTTCTGTGAATCTCGATATAAATTTTTTATGATTAAAGGTTTGATATATAGATCATGGAATCTCTCTTCTTTATTTTCAAAGTCGTGTATAAATATTCAAACTTTGAGTTCTTTGTTAAATAAAAATGAATATTTTAAATCAATTGTAGAAAGATTAACTTACGAAACGATTGATAAAATTATGCTGAACACGAATAATAATTTAAATGATGAAAATGTTATTAAAGATCTAGATAAATTTCAAAAAATCGATAAAATTGGTTGTTTTAAATATTTTGTATTCTAAGAGCTTTAAATATTTTAAAAATGGTTGGCTAAAATATACAGTAAATCTTTCAAATTTTAAGATTGTGTCCAGGTCTTTTCAAATTATAAGTGCGTTCAGTAATAAGTCTAAGACTCTTTATGAATTGGTTTTTAATCTTATTTATAGATATGAGTGTAATGGATATAATCCCACATACATTGGAGAGACTTCCCGCCATCTCTGTACAAGGATTCAGGAACATAGTCCGTTAGGTAGTCGTAGTAATATTGCAGAACATAATATTCAGTGTAAAGCAGTTATAAATATTATTAATTTCAAAATATTGTGCAAAACGTTTGTGCGAAGCATTGATGATTAGATCATATAATCCAAAAATTAATGTTCAAACTGGTGTTTCTAAATCTTTATTGAATGTCTTAAATTAATTTAAATTTTATTGAGACTATTATAGAATCAATTGCATACTGGGAACTTGAGTATATATGTTTAACTAACCCCATGTTTATACTCTATTCTTAGTTTTAAACAATTTGGTTAAATTTTAAATTTTCAAGGAATAAGTATGCGTTAAAAAGAGAAAATGAAAAGCGATTGGAAAGAAATGGGCTTTGACAGATAAGGAAAGACTAAGCCGTCATTTAAGATCTACAATAACCCTTTTATTACTACCAAAAGTTCAAATACTTCATGATTCTGCCACTTCATTAATTATGTGTGGGTGGAACTTTCCTTTAGTTTCGTACACAGATATCCCTATAGTCTAATATTTAAATATTGCCTCTTAATTATTTAAGTATTTCTTAACTATATAATATATAATCATACCTTTTGTTCATTTTCTTTTAAATATAATAAATTTGTCAATTTTAGTTAAACCTATATTAAATGCAAACTTAAAAAATTGCAATTCAAATTAATTTATTCTAATTAAATAAAAAAAATATCACATAAAAATACTATATTATTAACCTATATTACAATTGAATTAATTAAACCCTTAGTTTGTCAATTAAAGTCACTATTCAGGCAAGATGCACATTTAAAATATTAAATATTAAATGCACACTTAAAAAATTGCAATTCAAATTAATTTATTCTAAGCAAAATCATCTTTAATATGAGTGTTAGAAGTCTTTTTCATTACCATAATATTTATTAAATGATAGTCTAAAAATGAGGAATAAATTTATATGTAATTATGATTTGAGCAATCAACATACTTCAATCAGCAAACAAACATTGACCTGTTATGCAACATGAAAAATATTTAAACTCATTGTCAAATATTAATTATGCAACATACAGTTTTAATTATCATTTATAATAAATATCAAATATTCTCACCCCCTCTCTTTAATAGCTCTTAACCACTCTACACATTTCAGATAACTATTTTACCATTTTCAAATTTAATGTGATAATCATGTTTCCTTTTAATTATTATTCCTGGGCCTTCGTACTTATCTTTATCTTTATTAGCAGATATCCTTCTTACCAAAACCTTGTCTCCAATTTTAAAATGTCTTTTCGTAATTTCATACATGATATGACTATTATCATCTTGATTAATGAGAAATTTTACTTTATTACTATGTTTCTCTTCTACATTTTCATGAATATTCCATTCTTGTGAAATTTTCTTTCCAAAAACAATTTTCGTTAGGCTCAATTTTAATGTACTTAGGGGATTAGAAAAAGTTTTGGCTTAAAATTTGATTGGTCGAAAATTTGAGGTTAGAAAAAATTTTTGGTGTAAAATTTCATTGGTTGAAATTTATTTCCGTCACTTAAAAAATTTTTTACTTTAAAATTATTTTTAAAATTTTTTTAAAAATTTTTCATTATTATTTTTTTTTCATTTTAATTTTGTTTTTATTTTTTAGAATAATTATTTGAGTTTCGATATACGTTATCAAAATAATTTTCTGTGGCCCTAATGAGGACCGATATACATGCTCACAAGCGTTAATAATTGACTTCATAATTTTTTTCGTTCTTTAAATTAATTAATGACCCGCGCGGACTAAACATCTTTATACTTTTAACCGTTTCTTTTGTTTCCATAGGAAATTAATAATTTATATCAATATATTCAACCATGTCATCTATTATTTTATCTATATTCATTTTTATAATGCGTACCAAATCAAGTTTGTTTGTAAATGTTTTGTTTATACTTTCTTTGTTATTTTTGCACACGTAATGCATTTGTATTGCAATAGAACTACAATAATAATATTAGAAACAAATCTTTTAAAATTTAACTTAAAAACTAAATAAATAATCAAGTAGTTAATTAAATAAAAGCGAATAACTAAAATAATAACGAATTTCTAAAAACATGATTTATTGAATAAAATGCTTTCTTTTACAATGTCTGAATTTATTTTTCATGTTCCTTTTGAGATCACTAAATAAATAAATATTAATACACTTTTTATAAAATAATTTTTATTTACCAATATCGGTTGAGTTTCGATTGAACTGAATTGAGCTGGATGGATTATCTCCAGTAATTTATGAGAAAAAAGTACTACTTATCTAGCGTGTGATGACCATGTGGCACTCTTTTATCGTCGAAAGTCTAAACATAATCTCAGCTTTTTCTTTTCTTTATTCTTTATGCAAACTAGTGGGATATTCCATCTTGAATTACATTTCCTGATAATGCCGTTCTCTTCTAAGTTCTGTAGGGTTTTTTTAATTTCGTCCTCTAAGTTCATCGGTTGACACCATGGCCTTATGTTGATTGGCTCTCCTTTCGTTATTATTTTATGCTTCACTAGCATGGTACATACAATATCCCAATCGTCAGCCCTGAAGGCTCGTCTATTAGCTACTATTATCTTTCGTGCTTCTTTGTTTGGTTGAATTATCTTTATAGCCTGCTGCTCTAGTTCTTCGTCCGATATGATTCTTCCAAATTTTGCTTCTAAAACACCAATGTGTGTCTCATTCTCTTTGCTTGATCTTCTTTGTAACTCAAAGCCGAATTGCTGTTGTAGCTCAGTTCCTCCTATGATATCTGGCCACGCCTGTTTTGCTATCGTATATCTAACCATTTCTCTTTGTTGTCCAATACATGTCTTAACCACCACCTGTCCTAGCGTTTCCAGTATCGTATTGTTAGCACATCGTAATTTTACATCTGCTTTCTGTATTACTGTATTGCTCAGTATCTTAAAACTCTATTGCTCATCACGTTAATATTTGCTCCTGTATCCAAATGACAATCAAATGACTTATGTTGAATTTCCATCTCGATACTGGGCCTACCTTGCATTCTATCATATGAAATCTGCACTCCTTTTCATTCTTTAACTGTCATTATTTCCGCTTCTAGATTTTTATACTCGCTGTTTCTCTTTTTACTTCTATCTTCCCTAACACTTCCGCTTTCGGTACTCCTCGCGCGGCCTCCAATGCGAGTAACACTTTCCATTGTGCTTAGTATAAGACTCCTATCAACTCATCTTCTGACGGAGCCCTCCTATTTAGGTGCCTATTTTCATTGTATTTGCTTCTCGATCTGTCGTAATCATCGTATTCGTATATTTCTCTGTTAAGTGATTCGTCTCTGACTAAATCTATGATATTTTGCCCATTTTTTCGTCTTGATGTATCGTTCTGTGTCCACCTTTCATTCTTTGACCATTTTTTATTCTCCCATTTTCTTCTATCATACTCAGTTTGTCTTTTTATCTGTTGAATTCTTCCATCTGACGTTCTACATTCATTTGCTCGATGTCCATTAAGTGTACGTTTTTGGCATTTTATCTTCGTGCAAAAAACGCATTATGTGTTTTGTCGATCCGCATCCGATACGTTTTCTTATGGGGTTCGATGGGCAGTCTTTTCTTAAATGACCCGGCTTATTGCAACCGTAACATAATATCTCCTTTTGTTTGTTGTCGATCAGCCTTGGATTTCTGTTTGTCTGGTAATCCTCTCGTCGTTTGAAATTATTGTACTGCTGATTATTGTTCATTAAAGCTCCTCTGTAACTGGGACGGATTACATTTATTGATTCTTTATCCTCAATTCTATCAATGCCTCATATAAGCGTAATAATGCCGTCCGAATCTTTAATGTTTTGGACAGCCACATTTTTCTTAATTTCGCCACTGTTACAACAATGCATAAGAAGTTCTTTCCGCATTTCTTCCTTATCGTTGTATGACATTAGTAATTCTACCATCTTGTCAATTTCTTCCAAAAAGCTGCCAACATCCTCTTCTTGTCGTCTGTATGACAATACGCTTCGAATATCTTTTACAAATGACTTTTCCTTTACGAATAAACGTCTTAGTCCATCTTCGTAACCATGTCCATCATCGGTTTTTTTGAATCTTATCCTCAATTTATCATGAAATAGGCCTACAATTACCAGTTCTCTGGTACGTTTGGATACATTGGCTGCATCGAAATATTTTCGGCATTCAATTATAAACTTCTCAACGTCATCTCCTTTATGATATGTTTTTGGCCTCAAAGCTTGTACGAACAGGTCCTTTGTCGCACTTGCGTGGAACGCCATGTTAGCCGCTGCTATACTTTCTGCAGTTTCCATAAATATTTATTAAAAGGTTAAAAGTAAGTCTAGAGAAAAATTTATTTAATTAAACAGCAATATTAAAACAATTAATTGTTTTAATTATATTCTTTTTTTTTATTTGAAATTTCTTTAATTATTATTAAATAAAAATTTTTATGAAAATTTTAATGAAATTTTTATGTATAATATTAAAACATCCTAACAGTGGATAATGTGGCGCCTATCTGAATTTTATCACAAATTGGGTCATGAGTTTTATAATATTTAGTAATTTAAAAACAAAATCAATAATAAAGATAAATTAAATTATTGAGTAAATTAATAATAATAAAATTAAAATTGAATAATGAAATTAAAACAAACTAAGATTAACGTGGCGAAGTACATTAAGAAACTAAATTGAAGTAAGAAAATAAAGGTAAAATTAAAGCAAAGTAGGAATCTTAGAATCAAAATAAATTAAAGTTAAGGTAAAGTAAAGGACGTAAAATTAAAGCCAAAAAAGAGAAATAAAATGAAACAAAAAGCAAAGTGAAAAATATTGAATAAATTAAGGTAATTTGAGCACAGTAAACGTACGATTATTAAAGCAGAGCATAAAAAAGCGAATTAAGAGCATTATGATTTAAATAAAACTAAAGCAAATTAAAAAAATTAAGTAAAATAAATCAAGAATATTAAAGTTAGAGTAAACTCAACTTTCTAAAGTAAATTGAATAGGTTAAAGTAAAATGAGCAAAGGAAGAATATCGGAATTAAACTCAGTATCTTAAAAAAAAGCAAATATATTAAAATAAAGTATATCGCGATTAAAGCAAATTAAGAATCTTGAAATAAGTAGAGGGTAAAGTTACAAGTACGAAACGAAAATATAGCACTTCAGGATTAAGATTATTAAAGTGAGTTAAGTATACATGGATTAAGTAAATTAAGTATATTGTGGTTAAGAGTAAAGAAAGTTAAACATGAGTAAAGTAATAGTAGTGAAATTAATGTGAACTCCGGATCTTAGAGTGATACGTATGAGAAAATTAATAATTTTGGAAACAAAAATGAAATAAATTACGAGTTCAAAGTGAGTTCCTCCTACCTCACAAGCCTGGCAAGAAAAAAAGATTTACAAAAAGCGAAGAAGATAAATTTGAAGGCCGGTAGAGTTTGCATGAACTTTAAATGGTACTATCACATAGCTCATGGATACCCGGTCGGCTAGAAGAGTTCGTCTGCTACTTAAATAGTACTCTCAACGTGACTAGAAGCAAGAAATGTGACAAAAGTAAATTAACACAACCCACAGGAAGACTTAGTACAATAAGGGGCCTCAACTATCATACTAGCCGAGATTAGCAGTTGTGAAATTGGTCTGATCAACCATACATCTGAGATACGATCGGCTCAGTTGTTCGCAGCAAATGCTGCTTGAGTAAGTATTACTGTTATAAAATGAGGAAAGCGACGGAACCGGAAGGGAAAGCCAGTCTTGGTGGAAAGCGATAAACCGTCCACGTCTTATACAAGGTAACGAATCTCAGATGTAAGTAACGGTAATACACTTACTTCCGGGACGTACTAAATACACTTCAGAGGGCACGATCAATTCTGGTCTAGGCTTATAAAAGTCTCATAGTAGCCATAGCTACTGGATATAACCAGCTAACTCGTCACCAGAATTATTTAATGCGCCTGTACAAGCAAAATGCAAATGACTAAGGCAATGAACGGTATTGCCTCCCTCTGATCAAACCGACAATATTATACTAGTTATTCGAAACATAAGCAATTTGCAAATAAGTTATAAGAGTAAATCACAAAAGGATATTACGTTTTAGACAGCAAAGGTATATAAAGATAATTACAATTCAGAAGCAAATTGCGTAAAGTATTGTATTTCATGAGTAAATTACAAAAGGATATTACGTTTTGGTCGGCAAAGTTATATAAAAATTATTACAATTTAAAAGACAATTGCGAATAAGTATTGTATTTCCAGAGTAAATCACAAAGGGTTATTACGTTTCAGACAGCAAAATGATACAAAAATCATTACAGTTCATGAGAAAAATTACAAAAGATTATTACATTATCTCATAAGCAAATTATTAATAAGTAATAAAGCAATTATTGAATCAAATATAAAATTCAACATTAAATCAAGTTATAAAAATTAGTTATTGAATCAAGGTACAAAATTGTTAATGAAATCAAAATACAAAATCAGTCAGTAACTGCAAAATGACTACGAAGGACATCATAAAGTTAAAATGCGACTTTAAAATGAATCCCCAGTGATAGTAAGTTATGAATCGGGTATCAGCAGAAAACAAGTAGATGTTAATCAGTAGCCCTAATAAAGAGTTTGACGAGGACGTCGAATTTAAACAAACCAAAAGTGGATGAAGAGATAAAACTGACTTTAAAAAATAAAGGCTAAATGATTAGCGGGGGTAATAATGTATTTCAGGTACCAAACATTCGAAGAAGCAAGCACAATCGAGTCCAAAAGATTTGTACCAATTGGTATTATCCAAGTAAATTAGTGTGTAATTATGTCTAATTTAGAAATCAAGTATGAATAAAGAACGGAATATGCAAAGAACATTATTAGAACGTTATCGCGATAAATTCTTCAAAGGTAATCCCGAAGAAATAAATAAGTTTCTTCTAAGCTATGAAGAGCATGCCAAAGCTTTTGAGTGGGAAGAAAAGGACAAAATCAATATGATACCAGTAGATAGATAGTGGCGGGAAACCTCTGCACACATGCAGTACCCCCATCCCCCCCGTGTGTAAAAATTTATTACATAACTTTTCCAATGTAAATACCCGAAGACACACATTAGTGTGTATT
>MQRL01345810.1:0-12020 GCA_001938525.1 Dugesia japonica
TAAAAAAGGAGAAGACAGTAAAGAGTAAATTTAATCCTAGAGAAGTAGATATTGATATCGAAGACGAATTATTTTTGTCACCGAGAAAATCAGAATTCACAAGACAAAAAACACAGTCAAGCATAGAGAAGTCACCGTCATTGATAGAATTTGAACAAAATGAGAGAATGCCAACTCCATTAGAATATGAATTCGGAGGAGAAAATATATATCCACCAGTAGAATTTGAAGAGGAAATAACGACAACGGATAATGCAATCAAAACTACCGACAATCAGGAGGAAATGACAGATCAAGAAATATATCAGAGGATACAGGTAGATGCAGAAACAGAAACGGAACGGAAGGCGCGGGGCCGACCAAGGGGATCTATTATGACAAAAGGAACAGCACGACGGAAACTTACGCAAGACGAGCAACTAGCAGCAGTATCACATGAAGTCGCGGAGAGATTTGAACCAGCAGAATTATCAACTGAAAAACGAATGCATCAAGTATTGTTAATATTATATCCAGAATTCAAGATGTGTATTGAGAACACAGTATTATCAGCAGAATGTAAACAATTGCAGAAATCTTGGAACCAATAATACAGAAGCTTCCGGCATTTAAATGGACTGGAATGAAGGAACGAGATAAATTGGAAGGTGCAGTTGAACGAATATTAGAGGATGTCCAACTTCATCAAGAATCGCGGTAGCATTGGCATATCTAGTTAAATAGACGCACTCAGCGATAATACGTCTTAGACCGGGAATGAAAGTGAAAATGAATATATTACCAATCGTTGGAATCATAAAGGATAGAATTGAATCACTTATTTTGAATGTCGGTGGATGGTCAGCTTGGATAGAGAAATTAAAACCGGAAACGAATCCACAACGAAACTTAGCAGAAAGAGCACGATTATTAATGAAAGATTACATAGACTAAATGGGGACAGAACCGAATGATAGAGCAAGGACAAATACGAGCTCAACTGGTATACAATCAATGTTAATGGTGCTAATGTTAATGATGTTAATGTGTCGTGGTACAGCAATAAAAGCGTACGATTGTGATAAAATGGATATTGGAGAAACAGTAGACTCCTTAATAGACTCCTTAATAATAGAAGCGAATCCAGAAAGAGTAGAACCAGTTCAAAAGGTGATACCATATTTTGTGTATCAGGAATCAGATTATTACAAAACCAAAGTGAGAGAATGTAGAATGACAATGACAGTTTTTGTGTATTATTGCGGAGCAAGAAGCTATACGGCAATTATCGAAACCGCCCAGGAAGTGAGACAGATCTATTTAACAGGACAACAATGCAAAGAAGGATTTGTAACTGGTAAGATACGAGTAGCAAAAGGAAAGATTGCGAATGCTAGAAGCGGACAAATCATGCAAACAAGAATATTCGCGGCAGGGAGTATATCAGACGAACATGGAACGTGTACTCGAGGTACTTATACTGTAAAAGGAGTAGTCACCAGTTATGTGGTAGCGATATAAAGTTATAGAGTTGAATTAAATAAATATGATGCATTCTTCTATACAAAAACACAAATGATGAAATTGTATACTATGTGTAAGGCGTCAGACCGTTCGTGTGATACTGGAATGTCAATTTTGGTGTATAGTGTTAATCATCAAGAATGTGCAATGATATTTCTAAAAGAAACAGCGTTTGACGAATATCAAGGTAAAAAAATGATTAAAGTAGATGAAAAGGAGGAGATGCCACGAGAGGGTAAATTGGATGAAGCTATGAAACCAAAGGCAAGTGAGACACATTGTGTTGAAACACCAGTTGTCTTAATGTCAACTGACAAAAACGATATGATACGATTAATACAAAAGAAAACAAAATCAAAATGTGGAGAATTAGTATACGAAACGAATTATAAAGGTTTATGGGTGTCAAAAGTTAGACTAGGAAAAGCTAAAGCCGGAATTACATCGGATGATACGAAGTTACATCTCTATATTAATAAAAAAGTGGATCACTTGTTTCATTTAACACAAGAATCAATAGAGAAAATATATCACGATTTAGTATGGAACGATTGTACATTGAATAACGAAATATTAAAGACAAAATTGGCAACCGCAACTACAAATCCAGATAATGTATCACTATTATTACCGATAGAAGAAGAGCAATTTGAAAGAATTGTGGGAGAGGTAATGTTCATTTATCATGTAAAAAAGTGGATGCGATGTTGGCACCAAAAGAGCATAATAAATGTTATAATGAAGTGGAAATAGTATATAATCGAGAAAGACGGTTTGTGCAGCCAATTACTAGAGTGATATCGCCAAGAGGATTTATTCCGAATTTGATAAATTGTTCAAACTTATTTGGACCTTATTTTAAACTACAGAATAATAAATGGGTACGATTTCCGGAGAGATTACCGGTGACAGGAGTTAGAAATTTTTCACGATTGCAACTAAAAGGCGGAGCAAAATTTACATCGTTAAATGTGGCGGAAGGTGGAATTTATCAACAAGATGATTTAGACAAAGCAAGACAACATATGTTATTTCCAGTAAAGAGGATGCAAATTTTATCAAATCTTGTGCAAATAGCAGGAGGAGGATTTACAGCAGATGGTAGACCAAATTATGAACTATTGTTATCACCAGATCATTTCCAGACAGCAAAGGTAAATGTAATGAAGAAAATGTGGGGTAGATTCATAGTTTTTGGACAAACAATGGCTGGATTACTTGGAATCATATTTATAATACAGATAGTCAAGGTGATATTGACGCAATTATTGGCATGTTTTGACTTGTACAAGAAAGAGAGAAGGATATCTTGGTCAATGATGATGGTATATTTCCAGCATGGGCAAAATCAGTAGTGCTAAATAGTCATTCAAATGATCTACACAACACGAGGAGATTATTGAGGTATATGAGTAAAATTGGAGGAACAGATGAACAGGAAGTCAATCAAAT
The DNA here is from genome assembly GCA_001938525.1 of Dugesia japonica. Classification (NCBI taxonomy): domain Eukaryota; kingdom Metazoa; phylum Platyhelminthes; order Tricladida; family Dugesiidae; genus Dugesia; species Dugesia japonica. The sequence continues at coordinate 2,956 of MQRL01345810.1, forward strand.
TCGAGCAATATGTAAGGACATGAGAAAACGAAAAAAGAGAAAAACGACAATATTCGACGCATTCAAACCATGGAGGAGACGAGGCAGCAGTAGTGATAACAGTGATGGACCAGATAGTAATAGACAAAGAATACGAGAATCAACTACAACTCAGAATCAACAAACTGGAGAACAAATTACAAACGTACAACAAGGACGACAATGGTACAACGGGTATTTGAAAGGATATAATGCAGCCATTGATGAGGAAGTGTGTGAAGAGTTACCAGAAAAAATAGACGGAGCATCTGCACCAGCATATGATCAATGGTTAATGAATCAGTCAAAAGGTATACCACCTGCATCACAGTAGCAAGGAGCTTATTATAAAAGAAATCAAGGAGACGAATTTGGAGTATACGATGAATTATCACAAGAGGTGGCGGAACGAGAAAAACGACAACTTGAGAGGCTTGGTACCCAAGACAGAGATAGCAAAGAGTGAATACAGTGTATTATCCAAATAAGGAATTACAACCATTCAGATATCAATATTTGAGTAAAAAATGTAAACTTCCCCCAACTCCTAGAGAGAAGGATGGACATGATAATCAAACAACACAATTGAGATCAACAAATTTTAGTATTATATCAAAAAGTGAAGAGGATATCAGAAAAGGTGAAACAAGTAGTTTAGCGCCAGTGCTAACTCCAGGATTTAAGGTATTTATGCAAAGTATGATAATAAACGGTAAAACATTGGATTGTATGATTGATACCGGAGCAAGTAGTTCAATAATAAATTCAAAAGTGATAGCGGAAGCAGATAAATCAAGAATCGAATATACATCGGGAGAACTATTGACGATAACCGGAGAATCGATAAAAGCTGTGGGTGAGATATCATGTTTAATACAGATATCGCGAGGACGATTTACACATACAATGAAAATAATGGATAATTTAATGGTCGAATGTATTATCGGGTTAGACATCATGTCCAAAGTATTCCCCAGTGGGCAAATAGATTTGGATCAATTTAGTAGGGTCAGAAGACGTCAAACTCAATTTAGACATCCAAGATGTATACATTGTGGTAAAAATAACCATCAATCAGATAACTGTTGGAAGAGTGGGAAATTAGCGAAAAGATGTGGAAAATGTAAATTAGTTGGCCATCTAACAGAGAATTGTAATGAGAAGATACGTTACTGTCATAATTGTGGAGAAAAGGGACATACAGCGGGTACGTGTGACAACGAACCAAAATGTCATTTGTGTGGGAAGAGTGGACATAAAAAGTATTTGTGCAGAGGAAGAAGTAAATCAAAACAATTCGAAAATAAAACGGAGAAAATGGAGAAACGACGAAGAGGCAGTCCGATAATGAGTGAATCGGAAAGGGTAGTCAAAAGAGAATATATATTACAATGGAACTGAACTAGGATCAAGAGTAATGATCGATATTATTGTGGATGGACGAGACGTTTCAGCATTATTAGATACTGGTGCAACGATATCAGTATTGCATTGTGATTTAGTGCCAAAGTCGAGATGGTATCATGTTACGACATCAAATACGGAAGTGTTATCGGCAGATGGAGGACAATTAGATATAATGGGATAACTACAATGCACAGTGGAATTTCAAGGTACCAAAGTAGAACATGACATGGCGATATTAAAAATGAGTGAGAAATATTTTATCGGTACAGGTTTGATGCCATTAATAATGAAAAATGCAGTTTTCGTATTTTATTTGGCAAAAACCGATGCGAATTACGAAGGCAAAATGATATTTGAACCGCACGAAGGGTTCTCAAAACGATATAATTTACCAGCGGCAAATGAAGTGGTAAAAATATTAGAAGCCGGTAAAGTGCTTGTAAATGTGTTAAATATGACAGAAAAAGATATTACGATATCCAAATTCGAGGATTGGTATATTGACACCAATGGATGAAGCGGACGAGACAAATAATGAAAACAAAGAGAAATTCATGGACGTACTTAAAGGTGAAATGGCAAAACGAATGGAAATTGAGATAACTCCGAAAGGGGAAACAGTGGATCGAACATTTAAAATCGAATCACCAATATTGAAATTAAAAGACAAATTACAACTATTAGAACTACTGGAAGAATTCAGAGATATATTCGCGTGGACGGATAGTGAATTAGGAACTTGTTCGGTAATGAAGCATGCAATTATTTTAACAGACGAAACTCCAATAAAAAAGCGAACTTATAAACAAGCAGAAGCGGATAAAGCAATATGCAACGAGAAAATTGATGAGATGCTAGTAAATGGAGTAATAGAACCGAGTTGTTCACCATGGCAATTTCCAGTAGTATTAGTGAAAAAGAAAGACGGATCAACGAGATTTTGTATTAATTATCGAAATTTAAATGCGAAGACAAAGAAGGCTACGTATCCGTTACCAGATATAAACGAAATGTTAATGTTATTATACAATGCAAAGATATTTACGACACTAGATTTACGAAGTGGTTATTGGCAAATCAAAATCGAAGAAGCAGATAAAGAGAAAACAGCGTTTTCAGCAGGAAAAGATTTCTACCAGTTTGTGAGGATGCCATTTGAATTGACAAATGCACCAGCATCATTTCAACGAACAATGAATTTTGTGACACATGGAATACCCTAGAGTATGGTATATATTGGCGATTTAATAATATTCTCAACGACATTCTAGAAGCATTTGAAAGATTTACGTAATGTATTTGTACGATTAGGAATGTGGAATCTCATAGTAAAACCTACAAAGTGTGAATGGGCGAAAAATCAAGTGACATATTTAGGTCACCTAATATTAGATCAAGGTAAACAACCAGATCCAACAAATATTGAGAAGATAAAGAAGTTACCGGTACCGAAAACAGTAAATGATGTGCAAGTATTTTTAGGCATGGCAAACTATTACAGAAAATTAATCACAGGATTTGCAACGATAGTTAAACCAATTCAATCGTTATTAAGACAAGATGTTAAATTCATTTGGACAGACAAGCATCAAAAGGCATTCGAAATAATACGAGAAAAATTAATGACAGCACCAATATTAGTGCAACCAGATTTTAAGAAACCGTTTATATTAGCTACAGATGCAAGTGGATATGCTATGGGAGCCGTATTGAGTCACTACAGATAAATTGAATGGCGAGATGGGCCATGAAGCTACAAGAATATGCGCCCTTAGTGAAATACAAATCGGATAAAGCAAATGCCAATGCAGACTATATGTCAAGAGTGAGATTTTCGGACGAACCGGAAGGGGAATCAGAAAATAAATTAGAAGATAATGAAGTGATTAATATTCAGCAGTTAATGAATCGAGAGATACGAACTTTATGTATGATATTAGCGGAGAAAAAAGATTTTACTGGTCTAAAAAGGATCAAGATGACGATGAGGAGATAAAAGTAATTTTAGAATATCTAACACATTATGACCTGAGTAAAGTCAACTGTAATAACAGTCTGAAAGAGCATTTAAAGAAACGAGGTGGGCGAAATGCCATAGGGAACGGATGGTTGATGATGAAAGAAAGCGACAAAATGTTGTTAGTAATACCAAAAAGTAGACGAGCAAAAATTCGGGAGCAATATCATAATGGAATACTAGGAGGTAATATGTCAGCTAAAAAGACGGAATCCAAGTTGAGAGCTAAATATTATTAGCCTCATATAACGTCAAGTGTGAAAACCTGGGTGGAACAATGTCAGATATGTGTAGCGAGAAGAGGAACCGGAAAGAAGTTCAAAGTCCCGCTACAACCAATTCCTAAACCAGCCGCACCAATGGATATAATAGCAATGGATATAATCGGGCCATTACCACCAACAGACAGTGGAAAGATATATATTTTAACGGTAGTAGATTATTTATCGAAATTTCCGGAAGCATTTGCACTACGAGATCAACAAGCAGCAACGATTGCCAAAGTGTTAGTAGACAAAGTATTTAGTCGTTATGGGCCTCCAAAATAAATTTTAACGGATCAAGGAAAGAATTTTATGACCGAATTGATGAAAGAAATTTCGAGTTTCTTTAACATTTACAAATTACGGACCTCGGCGTATCATCCGCAAACGGACAGAATGACAGAGAGATTCAATCAGACTTTAACGAGAATGTTATCGAGTTACGCATCAAAAGATCAAAGAGAATGGGACAAACATAGATTTGGAATATCAACCACCCATTTCTCAATAAATGGATGAAGATGATTATGTAACAGGTAAAAAAGAGCAAATGAGGGAAATGTGAAAATTGGCAGTAGCAAATGCAAGATTTAGCCAAGAGAGTTACAAGGAATTACATGATCGTAAAGCCGAAGATCATACATTTAAGAAAGGAGATCTGGTGCTAGTAAACACGCCGACAATTGATATTGGAAAGACAGATAAATTAAAGAGATCAAATATAGGCCCATATATGGTGATCGGAACAACAGCAACAAATTTAAAACTAAAGGAAGTGGGAAAACCGTTAAAGAAACCAAGTATCGTACATGTGTCAAGATGTAAATTGGCAGCCAAGGAGACAGGGGGCAATAAAGAGAATGTAGTAAGAGCCGAACCAGAAACGAGTGAAGTGAAACGAGTTCGATTCAAGCTAGACGAGCCTAATGATGAACAGCGGTACCCGATCCAATCAAGACATCGTGTGATGGTGTTATCAGTAAAATCAAGAGACGTAATTTTGGAATCAGACAAAGCAGGAATTTTGGGGACTCCAGAATCAAATAAAGAGAAAGGGATTTTGCGAGCTCTAGAACGAAATAATGAAATTAGTCGGTGTAGAATTTGTAACGAAACGAGACAGGAAACGGTATCTGTAATAAAATGTCGATTGATAAAGATTTGTTACCAATGTTTAAGAACGACACAAGATAAAATTATACATGTAAATAGAGAGATTAATCAGATATCTTTACAAATGAGGAGGGAAAAAAGCGATATTGAACGATCAGCGTGTAAGCAATGTATGNAAGTAGTAATTAAATTGAACATGCAAAAAGAGACATACAGACAATGGTGTAATAATTGTATAACAAATGCGAGACGAATAATTAGTAGCGAAATTAGATGCGTTTTCAATCATTTTACAGGCCTATCAGCAGCAAAACCATTAAGAGTAAATATTGAATTAACAACTGATGAAATTGTAAGAAAGTCTCGGCTAAATAATAATCTGACGATAATTGAAAATAGACGAGATATATTTGATGAATATTATAATTCAGCGGAAAACGGAATAATTCGGGAGAATCGAATATGCGAAAATTCAAGATGTGGACGATATGGGCTGAAGGGACACGGATCAGCAGATAATTGGAAACCGTTGTGTGAACCGTGTTTAAGAATATCACAGAGAATTACCACGAGACAGCAAGAAAGATGGACATTTTACAAACCAAATCGAGTAGAGATTGAACGAAACAAGGAAGCGCATTTGCCATGGAATTTGGAAGGAAATTGTAAACATTTCAGACCTAGAAAATGTCCAATTGACTTAAAAACAACGAAGAAATTATGCGGAAGCTGTCAAAGTAATTTACGCACAGAAATTCAATTATCATGGACAAAAGTAGCGCAAAAGAAGCGCGAATTAATCAATAGCCAAAATCAAAGTGAAATTAAATGCAAATATTGTAATAAGGAGCGAATCGAGACCAAGATCGTATTAACGGAAAACCAATTAGAAGATGTATGTAAAAAATGTCTAACAATAATGGAACTACAACTGAAAGAAGCTGAAGATAAAATATGGGATCTTATAGATACGAATCACGAGCAGTCAGAAATTAAGAAGTGCATTCAATGTGTATCAAAGGAAACAACTAAATGTCCAATAGTGGCGGAAGACCTAGAGTATTTATGTAATAAATGTTTTCAAAAGACGGAAATTGAAGTCAAAGACTCACTAATTTTAATAGTACGAAAGAGTAATTGGTTGATGAGCCAATTGGTACAGGATAAGCGAGAATGTCTCACATGTAAAGTAGAAGATGAAGTGGTTGAATTGCCAATACCAAATACAGTGTTCAAGAAGTTATGTTTAACATGTACAGAGATAATTCGACATCAATTGGAGAAATCAGTTAACGAATTACATAGAGTAATGGCTCAAAGGAAGAGAGAAGAGAAACCTTTTCGTACAATATATCAACCTCAAGTCGATGAGGACGTTGAATTTCAAAAGGAGGGAGGTGATGTGTTGAAACAGGAAGAAATACTAATAAATCAGGTACAACGAAAAGTAGAAAATGTAGTAAAGTCGAGCGTGTTTACAGGAGATGATGTGATGAATTTTATAGAAGATACTGATACAAAGATAAAAGAGTTGAAAGCGTCAGAAAAAGATGGACAGGAACTTGGAACAATGTGGAGACCATTCGAAGCATTTACGGAAGTCTAAGATCAAGATGGATCGCTACTTTTTCTGCAAACATTAAAAATAGAATGTCAAGAGTTGATAAAGAAATTAGAAATTGAGCAGAATAAAGACAAAAGAGATTCAAGACAGCAGAAAAAAACAAGGAGACGAAAAAGAAGAAGTCGAATAAACAGAGATAAAAGCCGACAGACACAGAGGCAATGTGATACAAACGCAGAAATTAAATCTGAAGACGACGATAGTGACAACGATTATGAAAAACTAATATTAACAAATCAAATAGATACGACAAACAATAACAACCGAGCAAACTGGTTTGAGACAACATGGAACGACCAAGAAACCGATTACGATACCGAAAACGAGAGATACATTATGAAAAGTTGTGAAGAGGATCCCGAAGGAGTGTCACTTCAATGGTGGACAATTTACGAAGAACTGCAAAATACGGAGAAATATCGAATCTGGAAAAGAAAAGACATGGATGAGTCCAACAAAATCATGAATCAGTGAGATTTAACAAGATGGTGCAAAGAGTTCGAATATGATACAGAAGATCAGTGGGGCATCACAAAATGGTGTGAAAAGGATCCAGAAGATATGCTACCACGATGGATAGAAGTCCAACAGAAATGGCAACATGATAAGAGATATAAAGATTGGAAACAAAAAGAAATCGAGAAAGAACGTAAAGAGCTGGAGGAAATTGACGCGGAGGATGGGAAAATGAGACAAAATATCGATTTACCAGAAATACCATTAATTAAAGACGACAGTGGGATCTACAAAGAGATAAGCACAGACGAAATGGAGCTAACCTATGAAAATGAGCAAAAGGATGTAGTAGTAACGAAGAGGTCGTCACTCGGAAGACGATGGGAGAAGATTGCGTGGACCTTTATTGCATCAATACCAATAATAATTCTCATAGTGTGTATAATAGCCTTAGTGGCAATGGCATGGCCCGCAAAGATTGGAAAGCAGGTTATTAAATTATACGAGATACATGAAAATACAACAGCAGCCAGCGGAGCAAATAAAACCGTTAAACGATGGATAAATGGTTGTATATACTATTAGCAGTACTAGTGATTAAAGTAATTCAAAATGAAAATATGTGGACAACGAGTCAGACCATAATAGCGAATCAAAATAAAAATGAGAATAACAAGCATTGGATAATGACATTAATAGCAGCTATATTGACATCAATAATAGTGTCATTGATTGTATTAACGGTAGAGTTAAGAAGAGAAAAGGCAAATGAGCGAAGAGAAATCGAAATGGAAGCGCCCAGGGGAGCAAGTCAAATGTTGCTCTCACGAAACCTGTGGATATATATGTTGATAATTATAATTATGATCCGAGTCATTGACGGAGAGGAATGCTACAATTATGAGGATGTACATACAGAACATCGAGTATATATAACGAGATTCGAAGTTAAAATACAGACGATAACAAGAAAAGGATTGAGCCGTGTTATGACAAAAGGAGGTCATTATACCGAAACGGAATATGGAGCTCCGTTTACATGGGTACAACCAGGCATACAAGTAAAAGGTCACGCATTGACTGTTAAAATATTCAGAGAATCTTGGCAAGTGATTCTTAAGATAACCGGAGAAACACCCCAGGAAATACGATTAAAAGGAATATATGGCAATCCTTATCGGGAAGAATCGTGGAGGTCGAGTTACCATAAGGATTCGGGAATTTTTGAAGTTAGAAGAGTCTTTAGTATTTATTACAGAAACTATTTTCACATTCTATATTCAATACGAGATTGGAACAAGCCAACCTGGGGTAGAAACGAGCGATACTGTGCTAAGAGAAAAGTATCGTATATATCTCACTTATGGAGATTTACATCAGAAGGAATACAGGATGTACTTTGGACAAAAAGAGGACAAAAATTTGAAGCAAAACGAAGCGATAAACCTTACAGCCGAAGAAGTACGCTCGGAATCCAGATAAATTGGGCGGGAAAGTTTGTGGACTTATCAGTATTGCGAGAAGGAAAGCAGTATATGAGAATAGGACACTATCTGTCACTTTAAGATTGGACAAACGGTGATTTGTTATTAGAATATAGATGAAACGACAATCAGCAAGAATTAAAGCGGGAAATACCGTTGATAGATGGAATTTGGTTTGAAGTGGAATATATGATAGTGTGGGAACTACCACCAACTAAAACGACGACACCCAGAATCACCACAGAGCGAACAACAAGTACATCAGAAAAGACAACAAAGTCAATCAGCAAACTAAAAACGACACGGGGTCAGGAGATGACAAAACCGGAAACGACGAGAAGGAGTGTTGCAAATAATATCACCGAAATTAGTAAAACGAGTAAAAGAAAAATAAGTCAAACGAGGCTGTACGAAAAGGAAATAATACTGAACCAAGGATCAGAAGCCCCGATAAGAGTATTGAATCTGGAAGAAAACGATGTTATCGAAAGACTAATGGAAAAGATGGCAAGAGATAACGAGATCAGAATAAAACCGGAAGAACTGAAGCAATTAGAAGAGATAACGTCAACCACAACGATGATGTCGATAGCCGAAGCAGATGATGGATGCCCGATTTTTCCATATTTGACCGAATTTTCTTATATTTTCTTTATATTTATTTATTAAGTTTCAAATAATAA
>MQRL01346781.1:0-11140 GCA_001938525.1 Dugesia japonica
ATTATTATTATTATTATAATTATTATTATTATTATTACTATTATTATTATTATTATTATTATTATAATTATTATTACTATTATTATTATTGTTAATTACCAATTTTAATAATTATACAAATGAAGGACCTAATTTACTGTTGAGAAAACTAGGCAGTTACTTAAAGTACATACAATTTTGGGACTAATAATACTTTATACACTTTACTTTTACTCTAGTACCAAATGTACAAGATTAAATAGTATTGCTTATTAGACAAGTAAAATCTATTGTCATCAATTTTTAGAATGATTATTTTTTGATGTTTTACACAAAACTTTTAAGTTAAATTTATAAGATTTCTTATCTTGAAAGATGAGAGTGTGACTTAAATCCAAATTTATCCAATTCTTTATAATTTACTGAGATTAAAGTAACTAATATCTTTGTAATATTTTATACATATTGTATATAGTTATTGATATCGTGTGTTGCATAATTAATATTTGACTGTGAGTTCAAATAATTCGGTGTTTGTTTCCTGATTTAGGTATCTTGGCTGCTCAAATCATAATTACATATATATTTATTCCTATTTTCCTAGATTTAAATTATTAGCAACAGGTTTTTAAATTTTGGGTAATAAATAAATTTATGAATAATAGAGAATCATGTTTTGACTATTCGTGTTGTATCGCATTGTGTAATACGCCAATGTCGTGTGTGTATTGATAATGTAATATTGATCATTTTATTAAATATTATTAAACCATACATTGATTTTTGCATTCGAGTGATGAGTAAAATTATTTTAATTTATTTCAAACATCGAATAATTCAACACATTCACTTAGATTATTCATTAAATCAACATATTCAGTCATTACACTCAATTCATTTAATTCATATATTAAACTATATAAAACACAATATGATAATAGACTCAATACAACCCGTCACATTTATTAAACTCATTATACATAATGAACTCAATGAAACGATATATTCAATCTTTTCAATACAATGACTCAATAGACTTAAACCAATCACTCATTAAAATTAATCTCACACTTAATATACATACATATACACTCAATACATATCACAAATTTATCCNATTCCACACAGTCAATATACATATCACACTTGATTCACTTAATTAACTTAACAAATAATTTCATACACTTATTACAATCAATGAACCTTTTACTAAAAACTTATCACTCAATCCAAAAAATGTACATAATCCTTTCACTAGAATTATAGACTTTAATTAATTCATTTTTCTATGGTTTTCCCATAATTTTCATAAATTATTTATGATTTTATATGATTTATTATCATTTTCTATGCTTTAATGATGTTATAAAGTTTTAAAGGTTTTATATGACAAGGTTAGGGTTAGGGCAAAACTTTACTAGATTAAATATTTTCTAGAAGTGTTGCGATTTTATCTAGGTGGGTTGATTTTTGTACTTAAATCTAGGGTAGTTGGCCTAGTAAAACCTCGTGAAGAATTTAATCTGGTGTTGCCAAAAATCTTGACCTTCGGAATGGAGCCGTAGACTCGTAACCCGCAGTTCGAGTGCGTGCTCGCATTTCTTTGGTTTGGGTTCATTTTTCATGATACTCACTTTATTTTATGGGCACTCTTAACCCTTTATTTATCATAAATGAAGAACCGCATTACGCTAGTTGACTGTTCTTAGTATGGACGGTTTTAATTGATCATTCTACTTATTACCTAATCACTAAACGGTGATTTTATTCTTACCTTAATTACTAGTAAAAATTCGGCTTATTAATAAACAAAAGAAATCCTGTTATCAAAAAATTATATTATCGTTGTTAATACTACTGCTTACACATTAAATTAGAAGTTACATCAATCAAATGGAAAACTAACATGGACTGCATCTCGATCTGGAGCAATCACACTAGAATCATTTGACTTATCGTGACCACCAATTGTATTGACTTGGCGTATTCTACTTAACCATTAACTTGGGATCCTCATCTGCCTAACGATACTGATTATTTTGGGTCCTATAACTTCTGTAATCCATCAAGTCGGAAGCCGTTGCAAATTACATTTTAAAACCAGTAATTACCTTCTGCGATAAATTTCGATCCAAAATTTTACTGATTGTTTTTCCTCTAAAATTGAAACGGTATATTATACCAGTTTTTCCTCGCATCCCCGTTCTTTCTATTGGTTACTGGGAGTCGTACGATTCTTCTAACGTTCTTATTGGCTTGATTGTCACATGAGTTCTTCTTATTGGTTGAAATTTTGTAATTCCAAAATTGTTGGAGCTCCATCTTTAAACCCTTGTATCTTCTTTCTTAGTCTTGCTATGACTTTTTAACTTGAATTTTCGAAATCTCCGATTGTTTCTTGACTATAATTTTTTTAACTGTTAATTTCAATTCGATAGGAAACCTTCATTTTTCTAATTTTTGTAACAAAATTTAAATTTCTTCTTTAAAAAAAAATCATTTTAATTCATATGATTTATTTTATATAAATAAATCAATTATTTATTTTATTTTCTTTTAAAATATTAATTTGATGTTTAATTTTCTTTTCTGGTCAAGAATTAATTTAATTTCGTCGTTTTTATTCCATTATTAAATTCATTTAATTTATTTTCTCTTTCTTCAATTATTAATTCAATATGATTTTCTTAGTTTGGCCTAATGAATTAATTGTTATTCATTATTTTCTTCGTCCTGCTAATAGCTTCTATTACTTCTTTTCTTCTTTTTGGCTTTCATATTTCTGAGTTATTTCTTGCTGTAATTTTAGATTTTGCTGGTTATTACGTTGGTTTTAACTGTTAATCTTGGTTTCTTCTTTAATTAATTCTTTCTTTGACTGAATTGTGGCTTTCCTTTGTCTATCTTTTCACTTTCGGCTTTACCTATCACCATTTTTATTCTCTAATCAGGTGTTTCACCCCAACAGAAGTATATAAAAATTATCTAAAAGTTACAAGAAGTCAGAGAAATATTTCTAAAAATTAATAGAAGTGTTGGGGTGTACGTAGAAGTTATTGACCACACCCGCTCCTGATTTATCCAGCCGTTCTGAGACCGATATTTTAGGCAGTATCGATGACTCTTCAAGGGAGTGCAGGCGCACACCGATTTCATTTAGGTTCATCTTTTTCGCAAAGCTATAGAAGCTTCAGATTGATCGCAATTACTGAAGTATTCCTATACCCCTAAATAAATCAAAATAAACATGAGATCAGATATTTTTATTGGGTAATACATTGAATCGCATCCATCACTGTTAATCATTCAGTTCTCAAAATGAAAAGTAATTATCAGAAGATCTCACCAGATAATCGAACAACTGACTGCATTTATGGTGATCCTCATTTCATTTGGATAATTAGTTTACGACCAGCTAATATTGATTCGAAGTACTAAAACTATCTGTAACTAATATTTAATTCATACATTACCTTAATCATCATCAATTGTACTTTCTCTCGCTTATGGATTGGTGGAATAAATTTATTGACATCATGTATCAAGGCTCCCACATCGACTGGGGAATAATAATTCATTATCATTTCTAGTTTCTAGGATCGTTTATATAAGAACAACGCTTAAGTTGACCACTGTTGAGCAATAGTTTTGACGCTTCTTGCTTACTTTAGGCGGTATATTCGCAATTGCATCTTCAATGGAAGTAACAATACTCACTCAATGCACATATAAACACTCATTAAATACACTTAATCAGTTTTATTCATTCTATCTATTGAAATAATACAAATATAATTATTACAATTAATATTAATTAATTTTATTATAATTAATTAATTAACCCTAACCCATCAAGCACTCATTCATGGAAATGTTCTCGCAATCACTTATTTAATATATCAACTTAAACTAGTAAATAACCTTAAAAATAGTATTTCAATCCATCCTATGTGCTTAATTCACCATCAATCACATACATGAACCATCTAAATCTATTCGATTTAATTTAATCCATCACTAATCATTCATTTAACTATATATCTTATAATCCACTCTATCGCACCAATTAATATATATTTTGGTTATAATATAATAAACCGATTACATAAATTCAACCCTAATACATCTAATGTAGCAAATGAACTAAAAAATTTAAATAGTTGCATAAACCAGAAAATTAAAAATAAAACAGGGGAAAAATTTAAATATCATCAGAGGTAAAATTAAATAACACCAGGGAAAATTAACCGATAAAAAATTAACTGATTTACTAATGATCTAAGAAAAATTAACATAAGTAGTAATTAAAGAGTAATCTAAAGAGTAAATACTAACGTAGAAAATTTCTCAAATACTACCAGTGAAAATTCTTATATAATACTGTAATATATATTTAATTTATTGTAAATAAACTTAACCTTTGTATAACGCAGGAGTTAGGTTCCTCAAAATAATCCTTCAACACGCTAATTAATATAAATAATATTAGTTAATTTTACTTCCTACTAAGGTCTAATAGAAGTTTCAGAATATTTATTAATGTGATAATCTTTATTTCTAGATATTTTACAAAAATATTACATGTATTAATTGTGAAAAGGAATTTTGAAAGTAAAATATTTTTAAAATTCCATTTATAGTATATAGTTTTTTAATGTTTAAAAAAATATTAGATTGATATGAAAATATTGTCGTTATTTAACTTTTATTTCTAAGTACAAATAAGTCATCCAAATAATATTTATTAATTGAAATACCACCAATCACAATTGGCACATGCTTGTCAACCGGAAACATGTTGATTTATCCCCGTAGTATAAAATTCCGGTGTCCTGGATTCAATAAACTGTTGAAAGGCATTTTCAGCAGCACTTTGGTTGTTAAAAACTTCAACTTACATGAAAAGCCCAAGACTTTTTAAAAAGGGATCATCGGTCAGTGAAAGGCCCGGCGATTATGGTAAATGCTGTAAAATTTGGTCGCGGAACATGGACTTTGCTGATAATTTACGCTTGACATGTAAAATTCATTTTTCACCCATCGTTACGATACGATTAAGAAATGAATCATTAAAGTTCCGCAAAAGAAGCAATGAGCACACTTCAAATCGCTAATTTTCTGTTTCTCATTTATATCATGCGGTACTCATTGTTAAAGTTTCTTCATTTTTTCCCAATTGTTTCAGATGACCCATGACAGTTGGATAATTTACATTTAATTCTTTAGCAAATTCTTGAATTGTTGTGCGTGGATCTGTTTTAATCACGTTGTTTAATTTATTATTGTTCACTACAGATGGATATACATGACCTTCTTTATCTGTTAGGCTTGTATAGTGCACTTATTTACAAACCTCAGACCGCGTGGGCCATTGAAATTACGAGTGGCCTCTACAGCTCCATGACCTTGTTTGAATTCGTACAGATAAATGGTACACTATTGCGTTGTTCTATTTTTGAAATCTTCTATAAGCATGGAGGCTTTTCAGTTAATATTAAAACAAAGTCCACATAAATATAATTTTATACAAGCTTATAAATATTATCACTTATTTTAATAAATAAATATTATTTGGAGTTGAGTTGTTTGAGTTTAATGTTAATTGTTGAAAAACGACATTATTTTCTTACCAACGTAATATTAAATATGAAAATTAATAATCAACTATTAGTAATCAATCAAAAATGTGTAAATCAAGGTTATTAGAATATTTTAAAATACAGTCAATCCTCGTTATACCGCCTCAAGTCATGCAAATTTGTAAACAAAAATTTATGGCGGTGTAATGAGGGTGGTGATATATCAATTGTAAATTATTCAATTAAATTCTCAGTATTACAGTCAACCCTCCCTATACCGCCGAAATTCAGGAATTGCTTAAAATAAATTTTTCGCGGTATATGGGGGGTGGTGGTATGTAAATTTTAAAAAAGTAATAATAATATAAAGTAAAATTCAATTTTATTTAGGTAAAGTAACTTTAGTTGATATTGTTAAATACCCTTTCACAAAAAAATGAAAACGAAGATAACTTGAAATGGTTCAAATTTTATTGGATTTGTATTAACCAAATTTAATTGTTTTATGTACTCATTTTGTTAAATATAATTGAGAAAGTTTTTAATAATTTTTTTCTTGGAGTAAATTTAATGTATTTTCATATTACTAATAAAGTAGAAATTTGTTTTTTACAAAATACACAGGAGCACCTAGATAATCAAGTTGAGGAGATGAACTGGTAGAGAATGCAATTATTTGGAAGTGTGATTCAGCGTGGAATGCACCGTTAGTATGTGTTAGGTAAATCGTCAAACGATAATTTATTTTCAAACTCAGAACTATTACTTTTCTCATATTCACAGTTTTTATTGAACCGGAATGAATAAATACGATTTTATACAC
Organism: Dugesia japonica; assembly: GCA_001938525.1. Taxonomy (NCBI): domain Eukaryota; kingdom Metazoa; phylum Platyhelminthes; order Tricladida; family Dugesiidae; genus Dugesia; species Dugesia japonica. The sequence goes on from MQRL01346781.1 coordinate 6,382, forward strand.
TAATATTCAAGAACATAATTCGTTTTTCAGCGAAAATGTTTTTAAACAGTGTTTTTCAACCGTTTGTTCGCAAAAAAAATTTAGTGGTTCTATTATTCATTTTTTTTAAATGGCAATAATAATGCATAAAACATGTTAAGATTCTAGGTTTTTAATGTTCAATTTCTTTTATTCATTTTCTTCCTACTTTCATTTTATTTCATCACTAGCTATTTTTGTATTTTATTGATCTAAGGGACAACAAGCCTTTTGTAATACAAACATTTGTGACACCTCTGGGTCATGCCCCTTTCCCTTGAGTTCAGTGAGACTTCCCGGTATCTCGTCTTCAATACTCAGAATATTCAATATCATCATGTTTGATTTTCTCAGTAAAATACTCTCAAGTTTATGAGAAAATAGATAGTTTTCTGAAAAAAGAAAAGTTTCATGTTGATTTTTAGGTAAATCTTCAATTGGTAATTCATTTTGCAAATCATAATTAATATTTTGAGACATCATTTATTTTACTACTACAACATATGCTTCATAAGATAAATAATATTAAAATACAAGAATTTCAATATTAATATTGAGATAACTCAATTTCTATTGGATGAGATTATTAATTAATAATTATTTCCTCATATTGATAATGTTAAGGAGTGGGTGGGAGTATTATCAGGAGATCAAAGTGTGGAAATAAGTGTCGATAAAATACAGGGCAGACCAAATGTAGGAATAATTATTAGGGGAGTATTGCTCGTATTAATGGAATTAACGAGGTATGCTTAGAGAATTGACCGGGAAAAAGTGAAACCTAGTGAGTTAAACTTGCATTGTGCAAATGGTAGTGAATTAAATAAAAAAGAAAAATTCGATTGGAGGTTCAGGTGGGGAAGAATAGAGCTGAAATTGAATTAATAATAGCAAAAAGTGTGTATACAAGTGTTATTATAAGAATAAAATTTCCACACATTTTTGGGTTTTAACTTATGAAAGAAAGCAAAGTAGATAAAGAAATTGGCATGAGAGAATTGGCAGAAAACATTAAAGCAAGGTTAGGCAGAGAAGCGGCAGAAGTAGATGGGTGGGAAAGAGTGAAAAGAACGACGGTTATTGTGGATGGAAATAGATTATAAGCGATTTTCAAGAGGAGAGTAAATGTTTTATGGCGTTGAAATGGAATGTGGGATGTACTCATTTGGCAAAACATAGAATTTTGACAAATGGAGATCCAATTAAAGTAAAACTATTACACCTAGAAAATCAAGTTGAGGAGACGATCTGGTAGAGAATGGAATTATTTGGAAGTGTAATTCAGTGTATAATGCACCGTTAGTTTGTGTTAGGTAAATCGTCAAATTTATTTTCAAAATCAGAACTATTACTTTTCGACATATTTTATTTCACTATTAACTCAGATTTACAATTACAATTATTGCGAGAATAATTGATCGTTTTTCAGAATTCATTAAAATAAAAGCTTCGAGCAAAATTTATTGTTGTTTTTGATAATAATTCTAATTTTCGAATTATTGGAATTAGAATTAGAAGGATTATCAAAATCTATAAACAAATTTTGATCGAAGCTTTTATTTTAACGAATTAACTCAGATAACTGCTTTAAATAAATATAGGGTAATAGAAATAAATCAATATTAATACTTATTTTTATCGCTTTCTATTGACTAAAATTATTAATTATTAATTGTTTTTTTATATTATATTTCTTAAAAAACTTTCTAAGTTTTCAACATTTCTTTTTTCTCTTTGTACCACTTACTGTTTTTGGTGAATTTTCTCAATTATTTGATAAGAACTTGCCAATCTGTTTTGGCTTTTATTTCTTGTTTCTGCCTTGATGAGGACACAATATCCTGCTTTGAATTCTTTATAAGTAGTCACTTATGAAATGTTTTCTTTAGTTTTCTCTAAAATGTCTGGYTAGTAACCCACTTTTCTACCTATTTTCTTTACAAATACGGTCTCAACCGGGCTCTTTCCAGTCGTCTTCTGCTTTGTTTCGTTCATCGTAAATTCTATTTATGGTAAAGGATCTGCCTAATCTGTTACTTTTCTCTCCTGAAGTGTCGCAATAATTAAATCTTTAATTGTTCTGAACTGTCTTTCAATTTTTTTATTTGCCTTGTGATGATAAGAACTTGAAAAGCAAAGTTTAATGTCTAGCTTCTATGCAAACTCTTTCATAACTGTGGATTCAAAGGTTTTTCCACAATCTAGTCTTGTAATTCTTAGACATATCCAATATCCACTTCTCAACAATATCTTTTCTTATTGTTTCCTGATCTTGTCTAGGTAATGCTATAAGAACTAGATATTTTCAGAACTGGTCGATTATTCCAAGTATGTATTTTTTTGTCCACTTGTTTTCCGCATCGGTCTACAAATATTTGTGAATATAAATTCAAACAAATTTGTAGCTTCTAATGTTTTTGTCTTCTCTTTAGTTGCTTTTGTCACTACTTTGGACTTCTGGAAAAATTTCACAACTACGAACTATCTCCTGTATAGTTTACGTTACAAATTATTTTACTCCACAAATTCTTTGCAATGTTTTTATCTCTCATATATTGATACACCTTTTCAACTACTCCATGATATAATAATTTGTGTATTTCTTCTATTGTTTCATGTATTTTGTCAACCTGAATAGTTGTTTTCTTGATTAAATCTGTTTCGTCAGAAATTTTTTATTGCTCTTCATTTTTGTTTCAATTGTGTTCAGTACTCTTCTTTTAATCTTCCCTTTCTTGGCATCTTCATGTGACATTTGACATTGTACCTTACCTCTTGACCTAGATAACATATCTTCAATACTATGTTGACTTTCTTTTCTATATTTCAATGCGATGTCTAGTCTACTCAGATATTTAATTCATTTATGGAATTGTGAAGTAATTGTTTTTTTCGTCTTCATCATGAATGCTAGAGCTTTATCATCTGTTATAAGAGTAAATCTTCTACCTTACAAGTAGTTTCAGAAATAAATGCAGAAATAATAAACAGTCAATAACGCTTTTTGTATGATGCAGTAAGTTTTTTCGTCAATGAGTGTGATCCATAGGCAACAACTCTTTCTTTTCCTTCTTTATCTCTGTGTAACAATGCTACTCCAATTGCATCGAAACTGGCATCGATATATAATATAAATTCTCTGTTTATGTCTAGAAAACACATTATTGGCGCAGTCATTAAAGTTTTCTGCAGACCCTCAAAAGTATCGTCCATTCTAACTTTTTGTTGCTTGGTCTGATACACAACTGTTCTAAGATCCTTGAATTTTTTGGAGTAATTTTTTATCAATTTCTTTTTAAATTACAAATTCTTTAGAAACTTTATAATTTCTTTACGCATTTAGGTTTGCCAAATGTTCCCGTTGTCGCTGCAATCCAAACAGGCATTATGTTAAAACAATATTGTTCGTGCTTCTTTGAAAACGTCTTTTTTTCTTGAGATGTTTCTTTGAGTTTTAACCTGATAGTACATATTTAGGAAATCTATTGAGCTAAAATTTTTTGCTACATCTAACTTCTCCAGCATTTTATTAACGTTAGGCATCAGAAATGCTTGTCTTTTGTTACTGCATTCAATTTTCTAAATTCCAAACATATTATTATGTCCTTCTTTTCCTTTTCCGAACATAAATAATAGGATATTACATGGAGAGTTGCATTTCCGAATAATATTATTCTCGAAAAGGTTTTAGATAGCTTCTTCAATTATAGTCTCTAAGTTCATCAAATGCCTGTACGATTTTATATTGATTGGTTCACCATTTGCGATTATTTTGTGTTTTATCTGATGTGTGCGTCCTACATCCAATTTATCTGCCATAAATATATATTTACTTTCATTTATTTTAATAACAGTTGATCGTCTTCAATATTCAAAGCATTTAAGGCTCTTGCGAAATGCTATCCCTTTATAATTTGTCTGCAAATTTTGCTTCAATATTACAGATGTAATTTTTAAATTTTTAATCCGTTTTTCTATCAACTATTCGTACAATCTGGTATCTAAAATCGTCATATAACAAACAAGAGAATAATCTTTCCGGTTGTTTATTTTGTTTAATGCCTTTAGTATCAAAATACAATTCATAACGCTTTATGGAATTTTCAATTTCATCTCCTCTGTTTCATTTGCTACCATTTATATACTTTTACTAACTAAATTATATGTTATTGATTACTTTTATATTGATTACTTTTATGATTTAACTTTTTTATATTTTTACAGTATATTCCTAAGATTTTAAATGATTTCTAATTTTGCATTCACAATTTATTTCATCAATATGATCAATATATTGTTTTTTATAATTATAATTTCATTTATCAATTCAGATATTATTCCAATTACTGCCATATTTAATATTTTATCAAGCATGATATACATTTTTATGGTTTAAAAATTTGACGTCTTTGTTGTTTTATGTTAGTAAACTAAAACAAAAACTTTGAAAAAAATTTAAAACTCCACTTTCATATATTCCTGACTATGCCACTGTATATATATATATATATATATGTTGGGTGGAGGTGAAGTCCAACAGTCAGCTCGTATTCAAAAATCACTGTCTGATAAAATCTGACTCCTTAGGTATCGCGAATTCTAATTTAAAATAGGTTCCTCCAAAATAAACGAAAACGAATTTCGAAATAAACCTTTATTGTCTAACCCAAATTTAACGATAAAATTTTCTTCGACCACACTTGGCGAATTTTTACAGAATTAACATTCATTTATATACTCA
>MQRL01354703.1:0-14703 GCA_001938525.1 Dugesia japonica
TATATCATAATTTAACCTATGATAAATGAAATCATAGGTTCAGATTTGATATATATATATATATATATATATATTTCGATGAATCAAAAGTGATTCAGTTTATTTTGATATTTAATAAATATTTGTAGTAAATTGTTGTTGTATCTTAACCTAACAGTCACAAATATTTATATCTTTCAACATTGATTGTTTCCTTCCTTTCTAATAATTCAGAGTAATGGTATCCCCTTTGTGAAATAGAAATAATGACCATATACTTATTTTCCATCGTAGATCTGACAGGAGTCTGAGAAGGACCATAACCACTAACAACAGTTTATTCGGTTAACCAAGTACCAACTTTATTAGCTGCTTTAACTCTTCTCCAATAAAAAACTTTTCGTCAAAAGCCTACAAAGCCTTTTTTGTCATAAATCAATTAATTAATTACGTCGATCATCACAAAGAGCTTTGTTGCCATATGTAAGAGCATGATGTACCCATTTCGTGTGATACCATAGAACCTCTAAATCTTCTTGAACTAAACGTTGAACCATCGAACGTGTTATTTGCAAATATTAGGATATTTCGTCAATAGTCATATTTCCATATTCTCCTATACACCTTTAACATTATTAATATTAAGTAAACGTTCCTCGCTTTTTCTTCTTCCACTTCCTTTCTGGCGCTGAAATATGTGTCTTTCTCTAGTGCGAAATTGTCTCATAAGTTTTCTAATTTGAATAACACTTATATATTCCTGTGGTCATGCTTTATGAAGGATCTCATAAAACTCACAAGGCTTCATGTTATTACATCTAAGAGTTTCAATTAAGAAATACATTTGATCTTTTGTGCATTCTATAATAATCTGAAATTATTTTATGAAACAAATTTAAAGTTACGCTTACTTATTCAATTAAATAAACACAATTTTAATTTGAAATATTTATAAATATTTAAAAACCATCATTTATTTCGAGAAAGCCTATATTATTATATTATTAGCGTTTGTGTTTGCTAGGGAATATTTTGAGAATAATCTTTGAGGGGTTAATAATACCTGGAGTTAATAAAAAATATGTAAATGGATAGATTATTCGTCATTAAAATTTCTGAAAAATCACAACAAAATTTAATTTAATTTTATATAGAAATAAAGAAAATTATGTTAAATTATTTCGATTATCGGAACATAGTTTAATGTACTTCTTACATCATATAAATAAGACATGGAATTTGGAAAAATAATGATTTATATGAAGTGGATATTTCATACAAGCCAGCGAAATTCCAATGAAGAACATGTAAATAAAAGCATTAATGATAATTATTTCTATTAAAAGAGAATGTTGAAAAGATTTTATATATTTCTAAAAAAGAAAAACAAACTTCGGTAATGTGTTTCTCAGTGATTTTTTGAAATGACATATAAAAGTTCATTTTCTCGCAGTTTCTAAACAAAGCTCCCATTAATCCATCAGGGGGATTGTCAACTTTATAGGCTAATTTCAATGAAAATTCCAAATACTGATCTAATAGTTGATAATCATTTGGTTTCTAAATAAATACATAAAAAATAAAATCATTATTAAAGAAAACAAAATAGGCCAAAAAGAATTAATGTTTAGAAACATTTGTACATCGTCCATTAGTTATTTCAGAAAAGTTATTTATTATTTATTTATTCAAACAAAATGCATTTAATATAAAAGCTTAGATCAAAATTTAGGTTTTAATTATTGATATTGGATAACAAATCGATATTTCGACCTTGTCTTCGTCAGGAAAATCAAACAAAATGTTTCATATTTCATATTATAAGAAAATAAATAATTATAAAGAATTTAAACCAATAGAAATAAGGTAAAATAATTATAATTATACAATTGGTAATATTTACCATATATTTATTTAATTAAATATATTTATTTAATTTAAATACTACCAAGGAAAAATTATAAAATAAACCGAAGAAAATCTTATATAATATAATAAATACTACTGAAGAAATATTCTTATATAAAAATTTAATACCACCGCGGAAATTCTTAAATAAATCTATTAAAAAATACTAACGGCATTAAATTCTTATATAATACTAAATTCAAATTTGAAAAATAAATTTCTTATTTATTATCATTATTTTGCATTTAAAATTATTATTATTATTTCAAATTTATTATTATGTATGTATAATACTTTATGTATAATTTATTATGTATTTATAATTGTGTATGAATGTAGAATTTATCATTTTGATTTATTAATTATTAAATAAAAAATATATTTATGAAATTAAAAAAATTATATTTACATCAAATTAATTTAGAATATTTAAACAAGGGAAAAAACCCAATATAAATTTAAATAATTTTTGAAAAAAAGAATTAAAATAAAAGAGTGCGAAATTTAAAATTTGAAATAATTTAGTAAAATATTGAAAAATTTCGAATTAAGAAAACGAACAAAAATTAAGTAATCGTACAAAAATTTTTTTCGTAGGTTTTTAACATTAGAAAATCATAACTGGCTTAGGTAATCACACAAAAATTCATCGCCGCCTATTGACATTACAAATTCATAACTCACTTTTTTGAGCTACTATCCTACTACTAAGGTTAAATGTTATTTGAAAATCCATTTTTTTAATTACATGTGCTTCACATGAAATATCAAAAAGTGAGCACCTTCGATAAATCCTTCTGTTCGCGTTCAATAATGGAGAAAAGTCTTTAAACCGACAGGGATATTTGCGCAGTGTACAGTGAAGATGCAATAAATAAAAGAATATCTCGTCAACGGTTTTGCCATTTCAACCTGAAGCTGAAGGAGCTTTTGGGGCGATCAATATAATTCAATGATGACAATTTAAAAGATTCCAGCCAAAACACATTCGAATTGATTTGGCAGATGGATTCTTGTCATATGACCGTATACTGTAATCTTCAGTCGATGGAAAAATTTAAGAAATTCGATGCATTAAGTGAAAGTAACAAAAGTCAACGTACGACGATGCCTTCTGGTTTGCTTGCGCGACATCAACCGACACATGGTTACAAGAAAAGGTTTTTTAACCACATCATTTGGTGAAATTGACAAGGCGTCATCCATTACGAGATACTTGAACGCAACTAGACAGTCAACACGGAACTATATATTTTGCAAAAACAGTAGTTCAACACGCCATTTCAACAAAAAAGCCATAATCGCAATTTGGTGTTCTCTTGCAACATGATAATGCCCACCCTCATATCAACCACATCATGAAAATGCTATTCAAGCCACTGGTTAGGAAATCATGTCAAATTTCGAATATGTTTGGACGAATTCTTCGATTTAAAACAGATTAATTTATATAGCAGAGGCATTGAAAAACTTGTAGAACGCAGTCGACAATTTGTAAATAGTGTAGGAGAATATATTTTTGACTAATTTGTTATTTCTTTTTTAAATTATATTCATATTAATTGGGAAAAACCCATACAATTTATATTAACATATAATATATTCCAATAAATTTTACATTTGTTTATAAATTTATAAAATCAAATTTATTCTACAATGTTTAAAAATGTTAAGATAAAATTTTATAAGTGCTTAATGTTTTTAATACAAATTAGCTGATATTTATAACTTTAAAAATTGAGATCATTAGCTCCCAAAACATTTAATCTTTTTACTCATTCTCTCCTTTCAGTTATATTTAACGAATAATTTTCACAAAAAATTGATACTTGTCGTCGACATATAACGAAAACTATTCCTGATTCTTCCGTAACAATTTTAAATATTAACAACATTTTCACGGCTTGACCATTCAACTTCCTTTTCATTGAAATTATCTACTAGTGGCCTAAGTAGATTTATCATTCTCAGGGCATTCAAATCACTTCGACTTTACGATTCTTCATAACTGATATCTGATGGATTATATGATATTTTATCAGTGACCATCTCATAACTTTCACAAATTTTTTATTACATTAATTAATTATGTCTTTATATTTTAAAGAAAACTAGACAAGGATAAGCAATCGTGAAACTAGATACAACGAWTAACACAATGAGACTATAAATATTAAAAAGTATCACAATAAATAAATGCAAATCGAAATCACATTAAATTGATTGCGGGTGATAACATGAATCCGAAATTTAAAGTGTTAATATTTAGTTTTATTATGTATTTTAAATAAAAAAAATGTAATAAATAATTTTTCATTTTAAGTATAATGAAAAGAAAGATTTTTTGAATAATTTTATAACAGATGATTTATTAAATAATTACAAAAAATATATAAAAATTCATTAATTTACATAAATTAAGACTTGATCTTACATTTTCTTCGGAAGACATTGTAAAATAACGACAGAAATCCGTTTGTACAATATTGGTCGTTAAAAGATGAGCCAAAACAACGATCATTATGGTAGATGAAAATAAAAATGCGAATACAATAGACCTGAAGGTAAAATAGATACATATCAAAATGATTTCTTAATAAAATTTCGGAAAATAATACTATTAAAATTACACCTAATTCTGTTTTTAAGAATTTGATTTTACACGATTCAAAAAAATTATTTATTTCTTATTCTATAAGCGATGCAAAAAGTTTCATAAAAATAATTTTTACAAAGAACATGTATATATTACCTTTTATCTCGTTTCTTGGCATAAAAAATCAATTCCCAGAAAATATGACGATCTTTCTAATATTATATTATCATATGGTTCAGTTTTGATTATTTTTTCATTATATTAATGGTGCAGAAAAGTTATGAGAAAAATTTATATCAAAATTATTTTATTTATTAACAAAAAATAATTAATCATTTATGTAGATGCTATCATTTTCAATAACTTTTTGCTAACGAATGAATCCCACCCGAATAAAATTTGACTTCTTTTTCAATAAAATACTTAGAAGTCCAATTTCATGTTTTCTAAACTTTTATAATTTTTTACCTCTGAAAAAGTGTTCGACAGAATTGAAAAAGTAATAATCTGATGGTGCTATGTCGGGACTATATGGTGGATGTTGCAAAACTTAATGAAGAATAACCCCTTTTCTATTAATCAATTCATGAAATTTCTTTGCCAAAACCGATTTTGAATTATCTAATTGCCCACAATAGAATTCATTGTTATTCGTTTGTCTTGATTCCAATAACTCCCAATGCACTGGTCGTTTAAAATCCCACCAAACAGACAGTAATGATTTTTTTGATGAAAATTTGAATTGCAAAGTGTAATCCACAAAGATTTTTGATTTTTACTCAATTTGTATAGCATTCAAATACTTATACGAAAAGACTTCTCGATTTGATATAAATTGTCTCTTATAGTTTATCTATTGGCTGACATCTTATGGATTAACTCTTCAAAACTTTGCCTAGGATCTGATTCAACTAATTGTCTAAAAATATGATTGTCCTCAAGACTTCTATTGCTATTTCGAAATGTTTCATACCAACGATAACATTGGTCATATTTAAATATATATTTAAACATAAAATCAATTTTTGTTAAATTTGTAAAAAAAAATTTTAATTCTTCAATAATAACATAACAAAATGAATAACTTTTTTCTCATTACTTTTCTGCACCCTTAATAAATGGTTGCAATATTTATTTTTTTCGTTATTTTTGGCTTTGTTTGATGAATAAAATATAATTTATTTATTAAACAGTTATTTTTTATTCTATTTTTTTTATTTATTCCAATTTTTTTCTATAATTAGCTATTTTTAAAATAGTTTACCTAAAAACGATAAGTTCGTATATTTAAAGTTGTTTAATAATATTTCATGAAATGGTTTCCTTACTACGTAGTTGCTACAGAAAAAAATAGTAATAAACAATAAATATTGAATTGATTCAGTAATTATTTACAATTTAATAAATTACTAATCTTTGAATCCATTAGTTATTTATATAGAATTACTAAACCAAATATATTCTGATGTGTTCAATTTTTATCATCTAAAACCCACAATAAATTGGTTCTAATTATAGAGGTTTTTATTAAAATTATAAATGTGCAATTATTAAAAGCAATCTAAATTGATCCAATAATTATTTCAATAGATAGAATTAATAAATATAAATTTACGTCATTAGACAATTGGCCCCAACTCCTCGATTAAAACAGCCAGCATCTTCATCCGGACGTTCACCGCAATTACCATACAAAAGCCCCAAAAAGTTGAATATTATAATCAACACTATTGCGACAGATAAGCCAATATAAACATAATATCGCTTTGTTTCATAGACTTTTGTTTGTTGAAAAGTTTTGTAATTATTGGAATCATTTTTTGTTGGTGAAGGAATATTTTGATTAACTGTATCTACTAACACTAAACTTTGATCGATTAGATTAACAAAAATCTTTTTCACGCTTTCCGAAAAGGATTTATTATTGATCATGTCTTTAATTGCTATAAAGGAATAATAAAATTACTTTTACAAAAATAATTGTCAATGTAAATAAAGTGTGATTAAAGGAAATTCACGTCAAAATTAAAATTTATTTTTAGATTTTTAAATTAATTTTCTTTTTTCCTAGGTAAAAAATTATACCAAAGTTTATATACCAAAATTAATACTGGAAAATAAACGACTTTACCTTGTAATATTTAAAACCAATGTTCTTTTTTATTAATTTTGTAATGTTTGAAATGTAATTGAATTTTAAATCGAAAATAATTGTTCTACAAAATAAGTTCGTCCAAAATAAAATAATATTTCGAACATTAATAAAGTACAGTGGAACCTCTGAAAAGTGATCACCCTATATTGGTGACCACCTCCATGAAAGTGACCACTTTTTTGATTATGTTTGTAAAATACGGGAAGTCTTAGACTTTAAGGTCAAAATTTGGCAAAAAACGTAACCACTGATAAAAATATTTTTAATGATTTTTACTTAATTTTGAAAATATTGAAATTAAAAAAGATTTAAATTGATAAATAAAATGTGGAAAAGTTTGCTTTAATAACTATTTTCCGCGTAATTAAAATTACGTGGAAGTGGTAACAACACTACTAATCTTAATCAATCTCTGTATGCTGGAATTTTTAAAATTTTAAAGACAATTACAAAAAATCTATTACAGGAAGGCTTATGTTTTCAGAGAATTACAATATGAACATAAATCTATAACGATATTAGACGCAATAATATGGTTGAAGCAATATTAATTTTTTTTTGGTTTTGGATAACAATTTAATATTTGGACTTTGTCTTCTTCAGGAATTGACTTTCAATTCCTGAATGAAAAATTAATGAATTCATTTAAATGTATTTAAATGAATGAATTTAAATGAATTCTGAAAAAAAATCAATGGTTATGTCCAACAATTATTCTTGAATTAATAATGAATTAAATGATTTCATATATAATCTGCAAACGTGCTATGGTGAAGGACTAGATAGTTCCGAATCTGATTATGGTGCAATTCATATGCACAAGAATTATATCTATAAAATTATGTATGATTTAAAAGAATACTCTACTGATTACTAAATTAGTCAGTTAATAGAGATATATTAGGTAGTAAATATCCTGATCTAGTCAGCAAAGCCACCGAAAGAAAATATTCTTAGATATTTGTTCAAATAAATATTTTAATATTCGTTTTAATGATTTTTTAAAATGATTTTAGCATAACATCAAAAAAGTGACCACCGTCACTTTTGAGAGGTTCCACTGTATAAGTAAAATTCAGTTGTAATATTCAGATTATATTAAAAGAACATTATTACAATAAATTTAAATCATTCTAATTTGTATATAGTAATAATCTTTATTAAATAAAGAAATTAGTCAAAAATTTTTAATAATTTTATCAAGTTCATTTTGATCTTAGGAGTGCATATTAAACACTAGTTTTAGTATTAAACTCGCTTAAAATAACCAATCCAAAAATTAAACAATTGTAAAAAGTACAGAATTTAACACTCGATAAAATATAAAAACTGTGCAAATAAACATTTGACTTGGTCTGTTGAAATTTAAAGAAAATGTCAGATATTAAAAAAAAATAAACATTTATATTTTACAGAATTAGCTGTTGAAAAACTGAAATAAATTTTTATATTGAAAATGAAAAAAAAATTAACAAATATCTAATATTGTTGAAAGATTTTCATAGACATTATCTTCTCTAGAAATTCATTTAAATGAAATATTTTTTATGAATAAATAAGTCTTATCTGATCAAAATTATTTTATAAATTTTTCTGCAAATAATTTTAATTTTTTACTTATTTCTTGAGTTGATTCAAAATTTTCAAAAAAGCATTATTTCAGTTAAGATAATTTAAAATATTTTCAAATATAGATCGAGATAATTAAGATAAATACACGTGATATTAAAATTAATAAAATACCAATATGCAAGTAAAACTTTACTAATAACAAGAAGAATTCTACATTATCAATATTTAATAAATTTAAATTTATTCACTTCTGAGGTAAATAGTAACATCTTACTTCAAATTTTTAATTTCACATTATTAATTTTGCAAATAACTTTTACTGTTTTAATTACATAAAAATTATATTATTCAATCGTAATCAAAAAAATAGTTGAATATTTACGTTCATAAATATTCATTTATAAATATTCCCCGATTTACACAAAAGATTCACTTCTCAGAATACCACGTAAATCAAAGTCGAAGTATTTAATATATAGAATCCTGTATATCATATATCAGGTATAGATTAGAAACACATTCATTTCATGACTGACTGAAAATATAGACAGTTAAAAATTTGACCAATTTTTTTAAGCGAACTAGTTTCTTCACGTACTGTTTATTGCTGGGTTTATTGAAATTACAAGGAGACCTGGACAAAAATCCAAAAATATCTACAGAAATTAATAAGAGATTCGGGATTTATTATTATATTGCATTCGGATATTTGTACTCCAGAACAAAGCGTGTAAATGAATACCTTAAAAATTATTTGGAAAAAATTATGTTCTTCATAACTTTTTTGCAACCATATTACACCATTTTTGGATCGAAAAATAACTGAGGTTAAAGTCTGAGTTCACTACGATAACATTACAAATAACTGCTTTATAATAAACCTGGTTCGCCTGTATCTAAACAACAACTAAACCCTAACCAGGAAATGCTATTTTTTGTGGTAAGTTATGAAGGTTAGTGTATACACAGACTTGAAATCTGGAGAAAGTTACAACAGAAATTTACAGTTTTAAAATTAGCAATGCTAAATGATGTTAAGGAAAACATTGATTAAAATTTCACTGAAAATATTGAAATATTTGAATATTTCATTTGAAAATGTGTTATTTTAAAAATCATATAAAACAATACCACATTATTGAAGTAACCTCTAAATTGAAACAATTTTATATTGATTTTTATATTTATATTGAAACGATTATTAAATTATAATCAATATTATGTAACATGACTATTATTATTATTGATAATAATAAAACTGATAATTTCAGAAATTAATATAAAAGGATTTACTTTTTGTTAGATAAGTTTGAAATGCTCATCGGATAATTAATGTCAAAACTCATTTCCATAAGATTTATTAACAAAAAAAAACTATATCCAACACTATTTATTTATTCCAACAAATTAAAATTCCATATTTTAATTGATAATCGTTTTTCTAATATTTAAATTTTAAACAAAATTTTTACTTTATAATTGAATCGTCATTTAAAATTTAAAAAAAAATGCTCAATCGTTATTTAAATTCTCATCCAAAATTTAAATATTTTTAAATAAAAAGATTTAAAGAAAAATGATCTCCAACCACACAAAAATTTCAACTCGCTTTTCAAAACATACTCACAATTTTTATACTAATTAAACATTAAAGTAACTATAAAAAATAAAATATACTAAATAACTAGTAGCTAACCAACACTAACAGTTTTTAACAAAGTGAACTAATGGTTACAATTTTTTTTTTGAGAGATCACTTTAAGACAGATTCTATTGTTTATTATCGGACAGTTGTACAGCATATTTTAATCGAATTTCGTAAAACAATTTAAAATTAATTTTATTAATTTTTTTTACAGCACAATACGAAAAAAAATGATAAAAAAGTATTTATNTAATATTTATATTTACATTACACATATCAGTTTATGAAAAATATATTTTTGAATATTTATAACACTAATGAAATACTAAGTGAATTCAACAGATAAGAAATGATAGGTTCACACATCAAAAGTACTGTGGCACAAACATTAAGTGAATGGATTCAAATATATTGGTGTGTTATCGAAGATTTGTGGATTTTCATTTTAAATAAAGATACCGATAGTGTGATTTCACTAAAAGAAATACGATTTTTATTTTTATTTTCAAAATTCACTAAATAATCCAAATGGAAGATAATAATTTATTTCTGAAAAAATATAAATGATTATTATAATTATTTGTTCGGATGCTGACATTTCGTTCTCAATATAAACAACGGAAAAGAAAGTATTGATTATAAATAAAAATCTTAAAAATAAGTGACAATTTCGTGTTTTGCTTGGTGAAAAAATTAATATTTGTGAATATTTGAGAAAAAAATTAAGAAAATAATTATCTTAATAATAATGAATCTTCATGTACAATATTTACTAGCTAGAATAACACTTATATGGCCAAGAATCCAATTAAAATTCACCAGTTTCATTGTAATTTGTCTTAAAATTACTAATTGTATTTTCAAAAAAATCTTCGTATATTTTTCATTCACAAGCCTTTGAATCACATTCATTTTGAAATCAAGAATATGTAAATGACAACAAACGGAACTTCATATACTTTTTCAATCACTTTTAATTGGTATTTATCAATGATTATGATTATTGATTTGAAGGTTATTTTTATACTAAACATGTTAAAAAAACATCTTCAGAAAGGTATTTAAAAATATTTCAATACAAAACAACACAATTTTAGAATAATAATAGATTTATAAATTTACTTTGACTTACATTTTATTTCATTATCTAAAATGAGTTTCAAATCAACAGTGCCATTATTCTTCATATTGATAATCTAAAATTATTAATTAATTAATTTGATAATGTACAGATGAATTTAATAATTAGAAATAACCTTGTTTAATCCTTCTTGAAAATCAGAACTGTTTAACTTGATTAGCAAATCTATGGTTTGATTGATTCTGTTCTAAAATATAAAAAATATAATTTATTATAAAATTAAATTAGAAATAAGTAGAAATATTTAATTCAACAACTTTATAATCAAAGATAATAAAGAAACAAATACACAAAATCAGTAAATAAAAACTTAAATTTTTTTGTTAAATATCAATATTTTTTTCAATTGCATTTATTATAATAATAATAATTATTATTATTATTATTATTATTATTATTATTATTATTATTATTAATATTATTACTAAATTTCTAATTTGTTTTAAAAAAAAGTTTAGTGTATAGGTTATAACTCACTTCTTCAACATTTTTAATAGTTAGACCGTCAACCTTCTTTTTAGCTTCTGAACATGCAGTTGTATCGCACTTAGTTAGTTTTTTTAATATATTGTTTTTTATTGTGATTAGTTCTTGATTGAGATCATTTAACTGTGGGTTAAGACCTCTTAGAAATTTCTGATCAGCAATGATTTCATTTTTATCGAYAGCTACAAGTAAAAAAAATATCAAAAATAATAAAATATTAAATAGGAAAATTTTTACAATTGCAATTATTGCGATAATAATTTTTAGACTTAACCATTGATCGTATTTGACATTTCATTAAATTAAAAGATTTGATCAAAATATTTTATTTTTTTTAATATGTATTTTATTTATTTTAGTTCTTGATAGTATTTCTAATTTTCGACTTTGTCTTCGTCAGGATTTGACTTTCAAAAAATATATAATTTTTATCGAGATTTAAAAATTTACCAGAAAAAATATGGTTCGAGTTATGGTTTTGGTTTGGATTAAGGGTTGATTACATTATTATCCTTGATTTTCTATAATGTTGATGGCAGTGAATTTGGTGCAAAATCGCATTTTTCTCAATTTGGCGTGGATTAAAAATGCACCCAAAATATATAAAGATTTTGTTTTTAAAAGAAGTTATAAATGGTTTGTGGTTTACTTTATCTTTATATGTTTACATCAATGTAAAAAAATCTGCTAAAATAGAATTTTTTGTCAAATAAATCACATCCTTGTTTTTTGCAATATTATAAAATAATTTTATCACAAAAATTTCGAATCCTTTTAGACAGAACCTAAAACTGTCCATTTTTAACAGAAATAAGATATATATAAGACGTTACTTGTGCATTTATAACTAATTGTTTGAAACAAAACTTTAGCCTAAGTAAATACATAAAGAAAAAATCACAAATTGATTTTAAAATTTTACGAAGAACAAATAAGTTAACAAATATTGTTAGCAAAATTGAATTTGGAAGAAATTCTAAGGAGAAAATTTGAAGTTTTACTATAGTTTTAATAATTGACATCTAGAATTTTCATATCTATATTTTATATTTATTATTTTTCTAGTTGTTTTTTTTAATATAGATTTTTTTGGTTTTTTTTTTAAATATATGTTTTTAAAATTCATCTATTAAATAATATCACCTAACAAACAGAATACAATATTTTATAATGAAAGTAAGGTTATAACATATAATTAATACAAAATTTATATTATATTATATTATATATATATATATAGACCGATGAAAGAAAATTTGAATATACAATTACTTAGATTTTGGTAACGCAAGTTTAGATAAAGCAGTTTTTAAATGTTTAAAAATTATAACAAGCATTATTAGAATTTATATTTATGAAATATCAATTCTCGGCAAAAAGTATTATTTCACTAAATCAATTAATTTAAAATAAAATAAATAAATAAAATAAATTCAAATTAAAACATAAAAAAATTCTAATTTATACAAACAATTTAAGAATAAAATGAAGAATAAAAACTAATGTCAATTTGATAAATGCCTAATGAATATGATCAAATTAAAGTTGTCAAATATCTCGTTCAATTAATAATCTAAATTGTAAACAAATTAATCTTGACTAAATTTGATGAGAATTAAAAATTTGAGAAAATATTTTTTAGGTTAAAAACGAAGAATCACATTATTGCGACAATTAATGAAATGTTTTCAAAATGGAATTGGGCATAGATAAATTTTTAACATAAAAATTATTAAATTGCCTTTTAATTTTAGTGTATATTACTGGTACTTATAACTGGTTTCGATGATAAATCACATCCCATTACAGTACAACGCCCTATGTAAAATATAGAAATAAGAAATGGTCGCATTTGAATGTGAAAATTTGATTCGTATGGTACAAAAAATTTATCCAATTTCATTAAAATTACAATAAAAAATCCTGGTTCTAGAATAAATTTTTAGGCAAATAAAAATCACTTGACTTCAATAATAGAAGATGAAAATAAAAGATCTTGATAAAATAATTACTAAAAACTCAATTTGTATTTAAAAAATAGATGACATTTTCTGAATTTTTTTAATTTTTAGGGAAAACATGTGAAATATTTTTCAGTTTTTTGAGAGAAATATTTGAAAATCTCTGTAAGAAAATATTAAAAACCCAAGATAATAAAATATTTATTGGGTACTAAACAATTAATTAATTTTATCAACTTTGTTTTAGTAATAGAAATTTTCGAATAAAAGTTTAAATGTAGTTATGAAAAGAACTACTAGTGATTCAAGAATTTTAATAAAATTTTTAATTTTAAACAACTATCATCATTCAGATAGTAAAAATGTATTTTGAGAATATTTGAATTGTTTTTAATATGAAACAATAGCTATTTCTAGTAGTTGTATCAAAATATAATATTATTAAGCATGACTCATTTCGAATAGCGACTGCGGAAACCAATTTGTTGGTTGATATATATACAATAAAAATATGTACAATAATTAAATTGAATTTAATGAAAAGAAATAATATAAATTATAAATACCTTGTTTTACCATTTTTGATTGTTCAATAATATTTATCACTTCGGACACATTCATTAGATTATCGAAAAACTTTCTGATAGCATCTATAATTAATTCAAATACACGAATTTATATTTCAGTTAAAAATAGATATAATATCAAATATTCTCAAATAAACAAATGAAATATTTTCAGTTTTTTCATATAGACAATTTTCAGCATATCAAATTTTAATCCACCAATGGATTATGAAAGTATTTTTCAAAAATATTTCAGGACTGAAAAGTTGAACAATATATATTAATAAAATTTATAATATTATTTTTAAAATTTTTAAACCTAGAAAAATCAAAAAATCTAATTTTTTTTATCAAGTATTTTTTCAAATTTTAAATTTCAAAAATAATTCCAAAATAATTTGATAATATATAATATAATATATATTGAGATTTTTTTCAAAAAATCCAAATTTTATTGGAGTTTTGAGTAATTAAATACAGAAAAGCGAAAAATATAAATATTTTTTTTAAATTTGAATTGAAAATTAAAATTCATGAAAGTAAACTAAAATGATTTTCAAATTCTGTCCGTTTTTGATTAATAATTCTGATAAATTAAATAAATATTAATTGAAATCAATATGGAAATTTGAAATATTAATTTTCTTATCTTGATTTTCATCAGATATAATTACTAGAAATTATATTGATTTCT